>JANITW010000010.1:12756277-12769189 GCA_027564335.1 Erythroxylum williamsii | reverse complement strand
CTGCGTGGATCACCTTTAGAGATAGTCTCTTTTGGCTATTTAGGTTGATGTCTTCATACGGATACCTGGATCCTGGGATTCGGGAAAGTCCCAGGAACAAAAATTTTTGTTTTCCGCTGCCGGTACATGTGATGTACCTCCCGGTATTTTCCTACAGGTCTCTCACATAAAATATTCTTTATTTGCTTTCTTAGCCTCTCCAAGCTCTAGCCTTTCTTTCTCTCTCTAGGAAGGATATTTTGAGCTTCACGTTATAGATTTATCACTTTGATTTGATTTGTTTATTACTGAATTAAATTTGATATTGATGAATGTGTACCAAATTGTGTACTGAATTTCGAACAATAATTGTCCAAGGCATTCGATGCATATGAATATCATTGGAAGTGTTACTTGTATGTGAATGAGAATGACTAATTGAATATTTACTGATTGCGTTCCGAATTCTGGACATGAATTGTCTTAAGAGTTTAATACTTGGATATGTATTGGAAGTGTTATGAATTGTTGCGAAACTTTATATAATAATTGAATTCCCAACAAAAGTTGAATGTCGGACTTAGGTCTGATGATTACGAGATTCTGACTATGCATCATTTGTGATTGTTATACATGGTAAATTATGTAATTTATGCATTTCATAAAATGCATGCTCAGATAAAGTTGTTGTGACCAGAGTAGCTAGTTTGATAAAGCTTTGAGCTCGATTTTCTGCACGTAGAGTTTTGCTTTGTGATTTCTGTCTACACGTAGAGTTTTGTTCCGTGATATATTTTTCTGACTGAGCACAATGAGCCAGAATTTGTATCCATATGTAAAAAGCACTTGGTCACAGCAATAATAATGAATGTGGAGTCTCATATGCATCTGTATTGATACATATATATGTTCTGATTCGCAATGATATCATGATTTGTCATGGTAATGTGTGTACTTGAATTATACAAGATCTGAATGATTATATGTGAATTATGTGATCTTATGTGATTGACCTGGGTGAAATCATCAACGATGGTTCACTCCTTGAGTTCAAAAAATGCTTAAAAACTGTAACGTGACTTTTTACATACGAGACAATAGACCTAGTTCCTTAGATTGGACTAAAGGAACCTTTTGGATTAAGTTATTACTTAGAGGTTTATCAGCTGACATCAGAGGAGTTGTTGCTTATGTTTTATAGTCTTTTTAGAACTTGTATAAGGTTTTGTAAATATTTATTAATGGATACAGTGTAAGCTTTTTTTATTCAATACAGTGTGAGTTTTTGACAACGACTGCAAGGAATGGTTTTAATTTGATGATTTTTAAATTATATTAGTTGATGCCATGTAAAGTTGGATTTATGTTTGCTATAACATACCATTATCATAGGATATGTACTTGAATATTCTTAGGTGTTTGGTTATATACTCTATGGTAGTAGGATGTTGCATGGCCACCTCCTTCATCCGCATCATTTACCCTTGATTTCTTTGTCACTATAGGGGTAGTGGATAATGTAGGGGTGGTAGACAGTGTAGCAGGTACAGAAGGTGATGCCTTATTTATAAGTGTAGTAGCTGGAGGGGAAGGAGGTGATTCAGTTGCAGCTGCAGAGTGTGATGGTTCACCTTGACAGTAAATACTTCCAAATCATTGTCTGAAATAAACATTATATCACATTGTCTTTTTGGTTTCATATAAGAATTTGAATTCAATATTTTACACAATATATTGAAAAGGAAATAATTGATTTTTTAAATGTAATATTCAATTACAAACACAAATTAATTGCTATCATCACTTAATTGTAAATTACAATCTTCTTCTTTTTTTGAAGAATATGAATCAAACTCAGGTTCCTCTTCAGATCTCTGACCCTCGTCATCCTATCCAGATGAAATTTCAACATATTCATTAGATGGATTGTCCAAAGGTTCATTATCGTTATATGTAACAGATACATTTATTTCATAAACATCTTCCTTAAACACTTCACTTTCAATTCTTTATTCTCCTTTTCCATGTGATTCAAAAACACCTCTAGGTTTAACTTTGCAAATGTCCAACCAATCTGACTTATCCTATCGTAAGATAGGAAAAAGGACATAAGACAACTGAATTGCTTGCATTGCCTACACAAAAGGTTCAAATTATCTCAATATTCTTCGGTTGTTAATTTCAAATAGATTGTATCAGCTATGCACTTTTGTACTAACATTTGGAGTCAGATCAAACCAGTCACACTTAAATATCATACTTCAATTTATTGATAATGTAGGGTACTCAATTTCAAGTATTTCAATAATTTTACTATAGTAATCCATCAATTTTCCCTGTAGGCAAACTTTGCTATTTATTGTTGCCATGTTATGACCATGATATTATGTATGATATTTGTATCCATTAACGAAATATACCAAATACGATTTAACATTTCACAAAGGTCCCTTCGTAAGTTCCCATATGAACTTGTTCTCTATTGGATTTTCTAAGGCTGACACAAAAGAAATTATCATATCAAAGAGTACAATGTCATTTGAACAATTAAATCTTATAATTCAATAATTTCAATATTTGTAAGTGAAAACTTACATATTTCTCGAACCATTGAGGAAAGTGTCTTCCAACTTCTTTATTGATAACATCGTATCTTTTTTCGGGCATCAGCTGACTCAATAATTCCTTGTATAATGTAAAAATATTATTATGTATTGCAGTTATGAAATACACTAAATTTCAAAGCCTAAATAATCAATTTCAACTTACTGCATAAAAGATTGAACCTCATGATAGTTCAATAACATGTAACCATGGGTAGTCTCAATTTCTTCTTCTGTTAACATTCTTCTTGTTGAACATCCATATGTTCGTTGAGGATATATGAAATTGGATAAGTTACCAATAGCATCACTTGTTCCTCCCTCGTCATCTTTACGAGGAACTATTCTTTCTCTTGTGTGAACATACGGCTCAAAATAATGTTAACAAAATGTATTAACTTCCTCCACTAAATAAGCATTACATATCGAACCTTCAACTCTAGCCTTGTTTTTGATATATTTTTTCAAGTGATACAAATACCTATATTAACGAATAGGGTTATTACAAGTTAGTTATTAAAACATGTTATTACTTCAATTGCAATCATTTTTGTTAAATTACCTCTCAACGCTTCAGAATCATTTTGATAATAAGGACAAGTCAATTTTCTTGCTGTGCTCCATCCAGAAAAAATGACATATGCTAGAAAATCACTAATAGTCCACATCAAAGCTACTCTTAACACAAAATTTTGTTTCAAAGACACATCATATGTCTAAACATCATATTCCCAAAGATGTTGCAATTCAGATGTCAATGGTTATAAGAATACATCAATTTTATGCTTTGGATTTATAGGCACTGACATAATCACTGTCAAGAACATATATGCCTCTTTCATATATATCCATGAGTCATCCATCATATGCACTGTTATGAAAACATTTCAATGACATCCATTTTGAGTTTGCAGCTGAAAGTCGAATTGTTAGGTTGGGATTATCAACTGATGGATTCCAGCCTTTTGGTCAATCCAACCAACAATAATCATCATGGCCAATCACAATTACTCCTTATAATTTGCCATCTCATGTGAGATGTAGTAACATCAGAAGCATATAATCTTTGAAGTCTCAGAGTTAGTGGGAAATAATACATCCACTTCTAGAGTACTAATTTCTGTTTTATAGAGCGCTTTCTAGGCTTGAACCTAGATTGACCACAAAATTTATAATACATCTACTTCTAGGGTACTGATTTCTGTTTCATAGAATGCTTTCTAGGTTTGAACCTAGATTGACTAAAAAATTTGCACTCTTGTAATTCCACATCATCTTCCCAATACAACATACATCCCAATTTGCAACAATCAATCTTTTCAACAAACAAACCAAGACCCCTAACAGGTTTCTTCATATTGTAAAAACTATTAACCATTGTATGATAAGGAGGAAATAATTCACTATAGCATTCAAAAATTTTATCAAATTTATGATCAGGAATATGCCCTTCAGATTTTTGTTCAATATTCGAGCAATTAAAGACAATTGAGTTATTGTCTCACAATTTGGCTATAATTCTTGGTTAGCTGAGTGTAGTAACTCAAATAACTGTTTTGCACATGGGTTTAGTTCTTCTTCAAAATTTTTTATATTTTCCTAAAAGGTATAACTGACTACATCATAAACCATTTGCATGTAGGAATTTTCATTTATATCCACATTATTTGTTCTAAATCCAATCCCCCCTTTAAAATCATTTAAGTTTATAGACAATTGTACTTGATTACCCCTTGAGGTTTTACAAATCAATCTTTCCTTATGTCGTGTCCACTCAAAATAATTAGGGACAAACCCTTTTCTCAACATATGCTCATTACTTCATCAATAGCAAGGAAACGAACGTGTTTGCACTTTTTATGGTAAGTTTTGTAGTCATTGGTAAACCTTATGGTAAGGTTTATAGTCATTGGTCAACTACTCAACCAATATATAACTCAGGCAAGTTTCAATTGGTGCAGGCCTTTAAAACTAAAAATACAACAAGTTCAAATGTGATGTTCAAACCACAAATAAATACCTAAATTAAACTAAGTACACAAAAACCTAGTAAATAACAAAAACCACTTACCTTAACCAACACATAGAAGAAGTCATTGAAGCACGTGAAGGAAGAAGATGACGGAGCTAGAGTGAGATGACTACCAAAGAAGATAACCAAAACAAAAAAATGAAGGCAATGACAATCAAAGTAGTACATAAAACATAGTAATGAACAAATCTCAATGACGTCGTTAAAACAATCAAAGAATAAAATGTTACCTCAACTGACAATTAAAGGAAGACAACGACGATGACATGCGATGGGTGTGTGACAGTAAGGAGGAAAGATGGTTAACTATACATGAAACAAAAGATCATCCTTAAATGATATGTTGTACATCTTCAATTTCTCTAATTTTATAAAAAAAATTAGATAGGAAACCCTAAAGTAAGCTATATAGGATATTCTAAAAGCTAGAATGAAGTTCTAATTGATAGAATCAAAAGCTTTGAAATAAATAATCTTCATGTTTTAACTTTAGTTAAGAGTTTTCTCATAGTAGTTTATAGACTTAGACCATCTCATCATGATTTAAAAACCTAAAAATTTAACAAATTAACTCATAATCATGCTATAGATTCTCATATTAGCATAAATGAGTGATGCAACACCTAATATTAAGTATGTATAAAATGGCATTTTAGCAACTATAAAAATGTTAAAATGTATGGATTGGCACAAAAGCCTTGGACATACAAGCATGGACCTTATCTCTAACGTTAACTCTAAACAACTTTTCAATAAACTTCTAAGGGTAAAATTAAACCTCAACTCCAAATGCTGGTGTTTTATTCTTAGCTTAAAAAGATGAATGCTTTGGAGAATTTCTTAAATTTGTAAAAAGGGTTCAAAATGAAAAAAAAAACTCTTTATTACATCTATTAGGAGTAACCATAGTAGCAATAAGTTCAAAATATCCAACAATTCACAACGAAGTCTTAGGTAATACAAACGTATGACAAGTTTCAAGAATTGTCTATAGATTACTCTAAACTCTTGAATTACTTAAAGAAAGGATTTTAGAAAGGCTTATTTTACAAATGATACTACAAGGAATCTTACAAAGCCAACTATAGAGAACCTTATATAGAATTTGCACGGCCTTCCTGGTTCTCTTTTGTATAATACACATCAGAAAGTAGACTAATAGAAGCCTCTTCTATAGGTTTGCGATGTGGTTACTGCAATAATGAATTGCTCGGCTAACTAATATATATATGGAGCAACTGCTAGTTTTTCTCTAGTAAATTTGATCCATTGCTTAGTTTTGGCATGGATCAGAAGAGGGTGTAGGCAAAATCCCACAACAATGACTGCATCACTTATAAAGAATATTTTAAAGGATGCTAAGCACATAACAAGAACAAGTAGCAATGCGGTAGGAAGGCAAAGCAGTGGGACGGCAATGACAGCGACGATAGGAGAGAAACGGGGCTGTGGGGGAAATGGACGAGGGGAAATGGGGCCAAGGCGCTACGAGGGATTTAGCTTAAACCAAAATGACATTGTTTAGTATTAAACTTAACTTAGTTCATCATTTCAAGTTATCATCAAAATATAATACTTATATTTTGTTATCGTCAAAATATCAATTAGAACTTCACTTAGTTTAGCATTTCAAGTTATGTACTCCTCTTTATCTGGTTTGTCATATCATATGGCCTCTGAACTACCTTTGTATAAGTTGTGCAATTACTTAATATTTCCATAAAAGAACATGTCCTAAAATATGGTCATGTTCAGTCAAATACGCCAAGATTATATGCATGTGTATATCAGCCATGCATATCATTTTCAAAATTCAATAACAAGAAACGCAATTGAATTTTATTACAATGAAAATGATTGGTTTTGTTGTTGTTTTATAAGTCCAAAGCCACGAGTTAGTATCACATAAAAGCGTGTAGTAGTGTAAAAGAAAATGGCAAAGAGACGATAAAGTGAGAGAGAGTGGAGTGAAAGTGAGAGTGAGAGTTACAGAAACAATTAAAAAGTTTTTGTTCACTCTCTTTCTCTTTCTCTCTTTGGGCTATAGATGGCAAAAAAGTCTCTTTCTCTTCTTACTTTTTGCACGTCGCCCACCCCCCTGGTGTCAAGCTTCCTACCAACGACCAATGACTAGTGACTACCCTCCTACTAGTGACCAACCGCTACTTGTTTGGATTGTTCTTATATTAAATTACGTTTTATTGGAGAATAGAGATGCTTTGAAGCTTGAGGTCGAGAGTTGCAAATGGTAAACAGTAAGATTAAATTCATAAAACTTCTACAAGTCCTGAAGCAAACTCCCCCTCAAATGCTTCATCCGATAGTGTCACTATAAATCTGAGGAAGGCTGTAGATGGATAGACGCATGGTGCCATATTTTTAGGTCTAACTCAATCCAATCAAGTTTTGGATCATCAAGTCTAACCAGGCTTGAGTTTAGGGTAAATAATTTTATCTCGTTTGATTATGTTTAACTCAAATGAATAATCAAATTTTAATTTAATTTTAAGTTAATTTTAGAGTAAAAAAAATTAGACCAAACTCAGATAGTACGTTGTCATCTCTACTCATAACTCTCACCTTAATTTATGTACACTATTATAATAAAATTGTTTCTCTTTTTCTTTTTGTTACTCAATTATAGGGATGATCACTCTCACAGATTTTTTTAAAATTAAAACTATTAAGTACTTTTTAATTGATTTAACTTATAAATCGATCCATCAAAAATACATAAATTTATGTCAGTAGTCTATTTGCCACCCATGCTCGTTTGGGCCTCCAACTTCTTCAAGATGGTACAATGTCTCTATCAAGCTTATTTATCGCTTTGCTATAGCAAAAGGCATAGATATCATTGATAACATCTATATCTTGATCATATCTACACCTTAGACGGTGATTCAATCGGTGAAACTTGTCACTCATGTGTATTTGACCATAGGAATTGTATTGAGCTCTATTTTTATATCGGCAGTTTGAATATTAATGAGTAGGGCATGGAGGCATTGCATTTGCAAATATGAATTAGATCAAACCATTTTTTAATTTTAAATTATTAATTCATCAAATTACTTATCTAGTATGCACCTAATGATTTGAATTGATCATTGCAACTATAAATTCTAATATTATAAAAAATGATATCTTATTTTCTTAAATTATTTTTCACAAAAATTTAGGTTAAAATTTTTAATAATTTTTATTAAATTAATTTTAAAAACATATAATATTAAATAATATAAATTTTTAATAAGTGAAATAATTTTTTTTTATCTTATTCAGCACTTACTAAAAGTGAAATGACAAAAATAGATTTAAATAAAAGATGCGGAAGCTTATAAGATCACTAGTCCCTGCATATTTTTTCCTGATCTGGTGACAAGATCACAGCTTTCTGCCACCGCATGAGAACGTAACGTTGCAGGCGTTGTCAACAATGACAGTGTACTCGTGCAAAGGTCTTGCAAGGAAGGAAGGCAGATGAAGCAAGAGGTCGCAGACGCATTCGTCGTCCACATCATTCAACCAGCGGCAACAGTTCTCTTCTGCAGGTGTTCCATTTCCGTACTGAACTTGCCCTTGCTTGGGAACGTGCCTGTATCCGTGCCTATGTCGGTGGTGATGGTGGTGGTGCTGATGATCATCGGGAAGCAGAATGGTAAAGGGTGGCGGTGGAGGTCCTACTGGTGTTACAGGCAGTTTGCCGCAAGCATAGTTCACCAGTGCGAGTTGAGAGAGACACAGAGGACGTTGAGGTACACTTGCTTGGGCATTTACCCCAGACAAAAGTAACAGGAATAATGTGAATAATGCAAATCTATGAAGCTTAATTCTCTCCATTTGAGCATATAATGCATGAGGTCCAACTATCATCAAAATATCAGCCTTGTTGATAGATTTCCAGAGCCTGACTTTGTACCAGCTAGCCTTGGCTTCGCCTTTTATACTAGTTTGGTGTGAAGGTATTTCATTATCTGCTTGTTTGTTTTTAGCTTAGTTTTCATGTTTGCAATGGCAAACAAACTGACTGTGATGAACAGTGTGAACCTAATTTTTTAGTTGACGATATGGAAGATTGCAGGTTCTGAATTGTTAATAATTGGTGTGCATTTGTTTCCTGTGACAACTGATATTCACCAATCTTGTTCCTACAAAAGGAGAAACGTATCCTATTTAAATAATAAGCATTGATTTGGCGAAAGCGTATGTTAATATAAGCTGTTGTTATATAGGCTAAATTACTGTCATTCCTTCCCTACAGCGAACTTGGAGGTTGGAACTTTTCCTACTGGGGGTACCTTAACAAGTAGTTAATTTTCAGTGGAAATTCGTCATCACTTCGATGGCTCTTCCTTCTCCTATTGTTATATTGGCCACAGTGCGCCATCGGATGGGGCTGTTTCTTTGAGTTGTTATGAGGCAGAATTTGTCAATTTGAGCCAAATTATAGTTGATTAACATATATTTGAACTGCTGTTTGATTAATATTGGCCACAATGTCTGCAGATCCGATGTGATACAATCCAGAGCGCATTCCTTCATTCCCAACTAAAAGTACAAAAAGTTAAGTGTACTATAGTAGCAGGTATACTGCTTTTTGCTACGCAGCAAGAACATAGCTGAAAGCAATCAAGCTTTTGGATTCATATCCTATCCAAAATGCTAGTCTAGAAAAATATGAGACCATCTTTTTACTATGTCTATGTTTTGCACCTGAAGTTTCAAGCATTCTTTTTCATATCTTCCCAAGCTCAAACCTGGGAATAGTGATGCTGGCTATGATATAACATGTGATCCAAGTTTCAATAGGTGAATTCTCCCAATTAGTAGATCCAAAACGATGACATAAAATGAATCAATTTCACTTATCAAGTCAGTCAATTCATGTTCTGACCATTTTTGTTTTATGTCAAGGCATAGTCTGAAAGTGATAGCATGAGAAAAGGACACGGAGTGCCTCTCAAAAGGCTATGTTTCCCCAACCATAAGCATTCTGATTCAATTAAATCATTAGAAATTGAAGCATATTGTCAAACTGAGGGATAAGCATAGGACCTCTTAACAGAATCACATGTTGAATAAAATGACTAAAAGACTACAATCTGAGAAGCAAATCACCATAAACTCAGCCATGTTTATGATCAATACAAGCAGACAAGTGATGTGACTTCACGTACTTAAAAGCCTTTTCAAGTCTTTTATTGTCCCCAGACAAGTTAAAAATGAAATGATATGGAAGCATTGAATCAAACTCGCTATAAGAAGTAGACAACTAGAATTTGACGTAGTTGCTCCCAATCAAAGCAGCTTCACGGTATTATTCTACCCCCACATGAGTAGGTGACATTGCAGGAATCATCAACAATGATAGAGTATGCGTGTGCAGGCCTGGAGAGGAAGGGAGGCAAGTGAATTAGCAAGTCACAGACACACTCGTCATCCAATTCTTTCAGCCACCGACAGCAATTCTTTTGACTGTGACTTTGATGATGATGATGCCTATGCCTCCGCCTGTGATGGTGACCATGACTATGTCCATGTCTATCCGGTTCTGGGGCAGGAGGAGCAGGCGGAGCCGGAGGTGGAAGAGGGGTATATGGCAGTGCTGCACAAGCATAATTCACTAGTGAAAACTGCGACACGCAGAGTGGGCGTTGAGGTAGCTGAGCGAACGTTTTGGACTGAAACAAAAAGCATGCTGCACAGACCAGTAATGGCAGAATCTTTACTCTCTCCATATCAGCTAACCGTGATCACCAGTTTCAGGATGTTGTTAAAATTATAGGAAAAGGATTATTTCTCGAAATCTTGTACGAGTCTTCTTTTATATTTGTGCAACTCATGAGCAACGTGTTTCGTAGTTAGGTTTCATTTCCGGGGCAATGAAAGAAAAGTAGGAATAACAAAGAGACGAAGCTGCTTTGTTAGCTGACATTATGGACAAGAAACAGCGTCTGAAATGTAGGAAGGTATCATTCATCTGGTGTGATGACAAGTTCAAATAAAATACTGATTATAATAAGAAAATCTATCCAATTTTCCAAAAAGAATAGGTGAGGAAAAGAAAGTTTGGTGCTAATGTTATGCAAAAGAAATTAAAGTATATAAAAAAATAAAAGAGGAAAATTTAGTCATCCACGAGTTTTAAATTGACGGGATAAAGATTAAGAATTGAGTTAACAACAAAAGATAAGGGCAAATATTTAGATTATGTTCGGATTCCTTATTAGATAGGAAGTAATAGTTAGTTAAATGTGTCATTCTATTTTACATATGTTGTAACGCTCCCTTACCGTAGAGTATACACCGAGACGCCCGTAGGTCGTACCGATACATAACCTACGATGAAGGTGCACTACGATTCGATTATTCTATAAACCTCATGGCATCAATATAATAAAGCAGTAATATTATCGAATTTACTAAATTTTAAAACCTCAAAGATACTTCTCATTCATTTCATAAAACCATAAGTACACTATTCAGTCATATATACAACTGTACAAGCCCAAAATAAACAGCAACTACTCCTAACTAGATTATCCACAAAATATCCCAAAAGATCCTAGCTGACCGACCTGTGGGCTATGCTCCTCTCGCCGACACTCACACAGCAGGAAAAGTCTCACTGACTGGATCTAGGAGTCAAACTATCGCTGTCCTGAAAATAAATGCAATGTTGGGTGAGTTTGCGAACTCAACGAGAAACCATCATCGATGGTCCACCCAACTCATGCATGATCAAACAATCACACGGTATCGTATATATGTCACAAACAAGAATCACATGCATTCAATTTCACATTTATAAGGCGGTACGCCTTTCATACAATTCACATTTGAACATTCATCTATGCAATGTACATGTGACTCTTTCATTTTATTTCGTTGTTGTGACCGTGCGCCTGAGCTCATATACGTTGAGCCATTGGCTCTGAAAACATTGGGCTTGAAGCCCTGATACGTTGAGCATAAAGCTCTGAAAATCGTTGGGCTCGAGGCCCTGTGCGTTGAGCTTAAAGCTCTGAATACGGTGGCTGCATCGGTCACAACTGTCAATTATCTGATCATGCATGATGGCATGAATGCACATGTTACAAATCCCACAAATCGTGCCATAACCTAATATCACTATCCAATTTGCATTTGAAACCACTGATTAACAATTAATGCACAATTGACACTTCTATAGCACATTTCAATTATTTCAAACACCCGTGGTCCGAAATCAATCAATACAATCACACATAATCCTGCCTTAAATCCTCATGGCATAATTGCATAAATGTAACACATAAAGGTTGAGAAACCAACTAGGTTACTCACTTCAGAACTTCTGAGCTACTGCCGGGAAGTCTCGACCACGTCGGACAATCGGCGATCCACTTGAGCCTCTAAAACAATCAAAATATAAATAATATTACTAATTGTACAATTCCAATAATTAAAAATGCATATGTATCGAATGATTTACGTACTATACATGTTTTGACATTTCCGACACTAATTCGAATTTCCCGATCTCAAATTCTAAATCCCGAATTTATAATCTCCAATTGAGTTTAATCCATAACCAATTGAATCATCAAATTCCTAAATCCCTAATTCTTAAAACCTCAAAGAATCACATTTTCAGAAAATGGCCTTCCTCGCCGCGGTGCCTGGTCCCTCGCCGCGGCAAGCTCCCTTTTTTTCCTCGCCTTCGTCGCGGCGTCCGCACTCCTCGCCACGGCGAACCAAGCTTCCTTCGTCGCGGTGTGCGCACCACGTACGTCGTGACGCGTCCATCCTCTGCTCGCCGCGGCGCGCCTTCCGCGCTAGTCGCGGCGTGTGGAGCTACCTTGCTCGCCGCGGCGTGTTCTTTGCACGTCGCGGCGTGCAAAAGCAGAAACGCCCAGAAAACCCAGAAATTCCCAGATTTTTCAGTTCAAATCCATTCCTTTCCGTTCTAAACACTCCAAAACAACATTCTACCCTTAGCACAACTCATTCCTAAGCTTAGATCCACCAAATAACCATTATTCAACAATTACCCAAAATCAAAATCACCAAATTCCCTCCTAACCTATCTTCCGAAATTTCTAAATTTCTTAAACAATTAAATACTCAAATCCATGATCAAATTAAACTATGCAAAGCATAACGGAACAAGAACTTACTTGATTAAACTTTAAATCTTTGAAAAACCCCTTCAAATCTCCAACTACCAACTCAATCTCCACCCACGGCAACACCCAAAGCTTGACATATCTTCATCATCTTCAACACCAAACTAAATGATAGATTCAAGGATGG
>JANITW010000010.1:12729674-12754711 GCA_027564335.1 Erythroxylum williamsii | reverse complement strand
TCTTGGAATCCGAAAAGAAGCAACCTATCCACGAAAATAAGGTATTTTCGTACATCTTTGGTATTCTCGATTATACTTATGTTGTTGTATGGTCTTTTTCCGCAGTGTATTGTGAATACTCGGACCGTACCCGATCCAACAGATTGGACATAGGCTTGGTTATAAGTCGAATCAGTATAAATTGGTTGTACCATTCTTTCTCTTAACTTTTAAATTTCTGCATTATAGTTACTATTGCTTTCAATTTTCAAGAGACTCCTTTTATTTCAAATTTTAACAAGCTCCTTGTATTTTAAATTTTAATAGGCTCTTATTGTTTATACGAATTGATAATAACCTATAAAAATTTTCAAGTCACACCCAATTCATCCATGTCTTACGTGTGTTTATGATATTTCCTATTAGAATAAGGATTCTAAAACTCTATATATATATATGTGTGTGTGTGTGTGTGTGTGTGTGTGTGTGTGTGTGTGTGTATTCAACTCTTCATCAATAATAATCAATTTGGGATTTTTCTACAAACTTAAGTTTTCATCTAAAAGGTGTGATGCTTTCTTCGAAGAGTGATTCTTAGATCCTAGGAGTGATTATTAGTTTTCTACCTTCCATTCTTTGTGTTCCTTACTAAATTCCAGCAACGTAATATATATTTTACTAATCTCAAACTTATATTCTAGTTGTATTAAATCCCAAAATCCTAAGCCTAAATTTCCAATAATCAAAATTTAAAATTAAGGCTAGAGAAAATTTAAATTTTCATAAGTATTAGCCAAAATTCAACCTTGAAACTAGACATTCGAACAGCTTAATATTAGCCATATTCTTTACTTTTAGCTACTAATTAGTAGTTCTTCTATTTGTCCTACATTATTTTGGTATCAAAGCTTTGGTTCACGATGGCGACACGTAATACAAAGGCATATAGAGGAATATTCAACTACCAGGAGTGAGATAAGATACTTCTAAGAGTTATAGAAAGATTGGACCTTACTAATGTTCAACCACAAGGTGCTCTAAAAACTGGTCAACAACACAATATCAGACAACAAACTAAACTTGATGGTGAGAGTGGAGAAAGTGAAATCCAAGATGAAGAGGTTGACACTAATCAACTGCAATGGGGTTAGGAAATCAATGCCTACTGAGAGATCTGAGATAAAGAAATCAACTAGCAACACATGTAGAATGCATGCAAGCCTTTAGAGGCCATGGTAGAGTTGAAGCATGCAACGAACTCATTGACATTATTAAGAAAGTTCGTGTTGAAGCCCATTATTTTGTAGGAAAGATGGATCCACACCTAGTTTTAGATTGGGCAGCAGCAATGGAATATTTTTTTGATTAGTACCATATGTCAAAAGATTGAAAAGTTTGATTCGAAAAAATGTAGTTAATTGGACACGCTAAAAGTTAATGGAAAACGATAGAGGATAAACTTCAAAAAATAGGCCAACCAGCAATTATTGATTAGGAAGGGATGAAGTTGAAGTTATCAGAAAAATACTTACCATTTCATTATTAGGACGATCTTCAAAATCAACTTACAACCCTTAGATAAGGGATTATGCCCATGATTAAGTTCAAAGAAATATTTGATATACTTTCTTTTTGATTTAAAAGGATGGAGTCGAAGCGACAAATTATATCTCACTATAAAAATGGCTTTAAGGTAGAAATTCGCAAAGAACTAATAATGTAAAGGATTTATTGCCTTGAAGATGCATATCACTTAGCTTTAAGAGCAGAACAATACTTGGGGAAATAAGTAACTAAAAAGTTTTGAAGTCAAGCCAAGGAGTTTGACACAAAAAGAACTACAATGGTGCAAAACTTTAAACCAACACTCAATGCATCAAAATCTACACCTCAAAACAACTACAAAACTTTTTAACGAGATAAACTTAACGACAAGCTACAACTGAGACTAGGATGAAATGAGGAAGCAGTGATAAGAAAGGCTTTTGATGCAATGTTTCACGCACAACACCATTCTTCACAAAATGAATAGGTTAAGCTAGATTTCTTTAGAAGATTCCACACTATTCTTCCATATTCAAGATAAGGCTAGAGATGGGTGGAAGACTCTAAAACCTTGTAGATAATTGTAGATTATACTTGAATATATAGATAGTTATAGATAGTTCTAGATGGCCATTGTGAGCCTTTGGATCAAATAGATCCTAGCCATCCATTGAGGAGGTGGAAGGCTATAAATAGGTAAGAGACTTCATTTGTAATAAGTATATAGAGAGATAAAGAGTTCTTAGCATTTGCCTTCATGCAAGTGAGAGGCTGACTTAGTTGCGAGACATATAACTAAGTGTTGCATGATTTGTTGGTAAAAGACCAAGTCCGTGACAATTGGTATCAGATCCAAAGGTTGTGTTCATCGTTTCTTAGTAAAGATGTTAGGAATAAATGGAGCTACCAACATTGGAGAGGAGAAGAAGACCGGTAGGGAGAGATCAGGGTCAAGGGACGTCTTGGTGGACATTAATAGAAGGCTCGTAAAAGTGGAGCTCACAGTGACCAAAGGGCAAGAAAAGTTCGAAGAGGTAGACCAACGCATCGAGGAACTCGAGAATGAAGAGACGAGTTCCAAGGGGAGATGCAAGGTGTCTTGAATGTTGCTGCTTTCACATGTCAAAACCAAGTAAAGGCCTTGGAGGAGACCCTTCAATTTGAAATTATTCGCCTCAAGGAAGAACTTACAAAGGTTATGGACCAGTTCGCCCTTTGCAAGAGGGTCATTGCTCAAGGGGGAAGCAATGTAATGCCTATGGTAGTCATTACTCTTTTAAGGGTAGACTTTCCAAAACCAAAGGTGTATGGTGGGATAAGGAATGTGAAGGAGATAGATAACTTCTTTTGGAGCTTGGAACAATACTTTAAGGCACTTAGTGTGATGGAGGATGCTAGAAAGAAGGACACTGCCACTCTCTACCTTAAATATACCACAATGGTATAGTGAAGGAGAAGGCATGGTGACATCGAGAGAGGTACCTGCACTATTGATACATGGGATAAGTTCAAGAAGGAACCCAAGAGGCAATTCTATCCTGAGAATGTTGAGTTAAAGGCAAGAGTCAAGCTATAGCGTCTTACACAAAGGGGAAGCATATGGGACTATGTGAAGGAGCTATCAAGGTGCTTTTGGAGATCCTCGATGACCCAGGTAAGGAAGCATTCATTACTTTTATGGATGGTTTACAAAATTAGGTCAAGTTAGAGATTCAAAAGCATGGTGCCCAAGATCTCGCCACCGCTATTTTCATTGCCGAGTCTCTTATTGAGTTCAAGAAGCCCGAGAAATCCAAGTCTCAAAAAGACAAGGGTGGTAAAGGAAAAAGTGAGGGAGATACCCATCAAAGCAAAGAGATCTCCTATAAGTATGGCAATTACAAAGAGGGAAACCATAAGGAGGATAAAGGGGGGAAAAGCATCCATAAAATGCTTCTTTTGTGAAGGACTGCACAAGGCTAGAGAATGCCTGAAGAAGAGCAAGCTCTCTACCTCAATCGAGGAAAGGGAGGAGCAATGGTAGCACGAGTAGACCAAGATGGGGTCTTTGCAAATTTTAAATGCCATCAATGCCAAAGTGGAAGTACTAAGTATGAGAAGAAGGGATGTTTGTTTGTGGAAGTTAAAGTGGGGCACAATGCCGCAAAAGCTCTAGTTGACATCGGAGCTACTCATAACTTCTTCGACGTCAAAGAAGCTTATCGATTAGGCCTCAAATACAACAAGGAGCAAGGGTGGCTTAAAGTAGTAAATTCCAAGCCAAAGTTGACCTTTGGAGTTTCTCCTAGCATTAAAATGTGCCTAGGTGAGTGGTCTGGTCGTATAGATGTTTCAATTGTTCCTATAGATGATTATCCAATAGTGTTTGACATTGTGTTCATGGATCATGTTAAGGCCGTATCAATTCCCTTTACCAACACTATATGCATCTTAGGGAGTGGTAATACGTGCATGGTGTCTATTTCACGTGAGGCAAGTCTACGAGCCAGGTAACTCGTTAAGGGTGTGAAGAAGGTGCAACCTACATTTTTGGTGGCAATTAAGGAAGAGGAGCAAGCTTCACTGTAAGGACTACCTATTAAGGAGATTGCCCATATCTTTAAGGAGTTTAAGGATGTGATGCCTGTAGAGTTGCTGCAGAAGCTTCCAACCAAATGAGAAGTGGATCGTAAGATCGAGTTAGTGCAAGGTGTAAATCCGCCCTCGATAGTACCCTACTGAATGACACCTCTCGAGGTTGAGGAATTAAGGAGGCAATTTAAGGAGTTGTTGGATACAAGGTATATCCAATTGTCGACAGCTCCATATGGAGCACTCGTGCTTTTCTAAAAGAAACACGATGGGTCACTCCGTTTATATATTGACTATAGGGTGCTCAACAAGATCATTATGAAGAACAAGTATCCCATTCCACTCGTTATCGACTTGTTCGATCAACTTGGGGAAGCAAGATGGTTACCAAGCTTGATTTGAGATCAGGATATTATCAAGCGAGAATTGCATAAGGAGATGTACCAAAGACAATATGTGTGATGAGGTACGGTTTTTTGAATTTCTAGTCATGCCCTTATGAATCAAGTATGGCAACCCTTCTTGAATAAATTTGTTATAGTGTACTTGGATGATATTGTGGTATATAACAAAACAATGGAAGACCACCTTATGCACTTACGACAAGTTTTCCAAGTCTTAAGAGAAAACGAGTTATATGTGAAGAGGGAGAAATGTGTTTTTACATAAAATGAAGTAATGTTTTTAGAGTACATTGTGGGAGGTGGTAAGTTGAGGATGGACAAGTCCAAGGTGCAAGTCATCCACGATTGGGAGCCACTAAGGAGTTGCATTCTTTTCTTGGCCTTATTAACTACTACCGCAAGTCCATCAAGGGATATTCACCCCTCGCATCTTCACTCACCGATCTATTGAAGAAGAATAGAGTTTAAGCTTGGGATGTTAAGTTTTAAGGAGCATTTGAAGTCCTAAAACAAGCGATGATAGGAGGAACCCATGTTAGTCCTTCCTGATCACACCAAGCCATATGAGGTACACACTGATGCTTCTGATTTTGCACTAGGTGGTATTTTAATGCAAGATGGACATCCGATAGCTTACGAGAATCGCAAGCTAAATGATACCAAACGTTGCTATATAGTCCAAGAGAAGGAGATGATCGTGGTGGCGCATTGCTTGTGAACTTGGAGACATTACTTGTTGGGGTCCAAGTTCGTGGTTAAGACCAACAATGCTGCCACAAGTTATTTCCTCAACCAAAAGAAGTTGACATTGAATTAAGCTAGGTGGCAAGCTTTCTTGGCAGAATTCGATTTTGTGATGGAGTACAAGGCGGGCAAGGCCAATGCGGTGACCGATGCATTTATTAGAAAGGTCAAGCTAATTGTCATCACAAGTCCAAGTTTTCCTTTGGTGGATTGAGTCAAGGGGGACTGGAGCATGACCCACAAGCCAAGAGTTTGATGGAGTTGGCAAGTTAAGGGAAGACATGCCAATTTTGGTTTAAGGATAAGGTGCTCACTTCTAAAGGTGATCGAGTGTACATGCCGAAGTGGCAAGGGTTAAGGAAATCATTAAGGAGTGTTATGACTCCAAATAGGCGGGACATTTAGGTGTACATCACATGTTGGCACTTATAAAGCATGCTAACTATTGGCCCCAAATACTCGATGATATAGAGTTATATGTGAAAACTTATCTTGTGTGCTAACAAGACAACGTGGATCAACATAAGCAAGTAGGTTTGCTAGAACCATTGCCTATTCTAGAGAAGCCTTAGGAGAGTATCTATAAGGATTTCATCACATGCCTACCAAAGTCCGAGGAATGTAGCAACATCCTGCTGGTGGTAGATCATTTAGCAAGTATGGAGTGTTCATCCCTGTTCCTACAAAATTTATAGCCGAAAATGTAGCACATCTACTCTTTCATCATGTGGTGGAGTATTGAGACATACCGAAGACAATAGTGAGCAATTGAGATACTCGCTTCACTAGGAGGTTTGGGATGGAGCTACTTAAGCTATTGTATTCTAAGCTCAACTTCTCTACAAGCTTTCATCTTCAAACCAATGGACAAACTAGGAGTTATTTTTTAGGCATTATATAAGTGTCAACTAACATAATTGGGCTAAGTTGCTTGATGTTGCCCAATTCTCATATAATTTGCAAAAAAGCAAGTCAACGTGAGCTAGTCCATTCGAGATTGCCACAGGACAACAACCAATGACTCCTCACACTTTGGAGATTGGGTGGAAGGTCTGAGTCCTGTCGTATTCAAATTTGTCAAAAGTTAGCATGAGAAAACCGACATGGCATGTGAATGAAAAAATGGGCAGATGTTGAGAGGAGACACTTGGAGTTCAAGGAAGGAGACTTAGTGATGGTGAAGCTCCTTCCTTATCAAAGTTGAAGGTTCACCAAGTTGCACAAGGGGCTACTAAGGTGATATGAGGGCCCTTTCTCCATGGAGAAAAGGGTTAGTAGGCTAGCCTATCGATTGACATTGTCCTCACATTTGAAGATGCATCCGATTTTCCATGTGAACTTATTAAAGTCGTATCATGCCGACAAGGAGGAGCCGAGGAGGGGTGAGTCAAGGAGGGCACCTATGGTCGTCACTACTTCTCACAAGCGCGAGGTAGAGGAGATATTGGCGTATCATGTTATACCATAGAGGGGTTCCCATCCAAACTGCATGGAATATTTTGTGAAATGGAAGGGATTGCCCAATAGTAAGGCAAGTTGGGAGCATGAGCTCACATTATAGGAAACTAGGGACATAATCAAGGCATACAAGGAGGATGCAAAGAGGGTGTCGCCCAAATGAGTAGGGGAGAATATCACACACCGTACCATTCTTCACAAAATGAAGACGTTAAGCTAAAGTTCTCTAAAAGATTCCATACTATTCTTCCATATTCAAGACAAGGCTAAGGATGGGTAGAGGACTATAGAACCTTGTAGATAATTGTAGATTATGTTTGAATATGTAGATAGTTGTAGAGAGTTCTAGATGACCATTGTGAGCCCTTAGATCAGATAGATCCTGACCATCCATTAAGGAGGTGGAAGGCTATAAATAGCCAAGAGACTTCATTTGTAAGAGGCATAGAGGCATATAAAGAGATACATAGAGAGTTCTTAGCATTTGCCTTCATTTGAGGGAGAGACTGACTTAGTTGCAAGGTATACAATTAAGTGTTGCGTGGTTCGTTGGTAAAAGACCAAGTCCATGAAAAATGGGAGGGGTCACTTTGCTTATGAATGTCTTGCATCGTAATGTCTCGATAATGCACTAGACAAAATAGTTCGAAAGGAAAAAATCGCATTTAACAAAACGTTAAAGGCTTCTCAAGCCTCAATGCTTAATATGGAAAATATTGTTGTTTCTTTTCATGAAAAAATATTATGGCTTTAGGGAGAGTGTTTATGGCCATAACGAAAATTGCAAAGCTTTCTTCCTACTGAAGATCAGAATGTTCTATTATAGACACGTCATAAAACTAGAAGGAAATGAGCAAAAAAATTAAAATTTCTCCCATTTTCCTATTAGTTGCAAATACTTCCAACAATGAAAAAGGAAGAACCATGAAAATCTGATCGTAAATCTACAATTGGAACATGTTAACAAAAGATTTGATACTTTTTTTTGTTCCTTATAAGAAAAAAGAATACTAAACAAAGAACAAAATTTTAGACAAACAAGGCCAGAGAGTTGTATTAAATTATCAAGATGGTTTCAAAGTTCCCGTCGGTCTCTATTTACTACAAAGAATTGAAAGGAGACGAGATAATGCAGTCGAACTCGCATTCTTTCTCGTTCCCAGACAGTATATTTAACATAATTAGATTATATTAAGGTGGCATTTAAAGTTTAGGAATATGAATTCAAAACTTGAGACAAATGTTTGGCCAAGTAAAGGCAAATGTAGTTGACATGCAAACAAAAAACCAATTTCACCAATCTTTGCCATCTATGAGTTCCATGCAATACTTGCAACCAGATAGATAGTAAATTGAACAAGACAAATATGAACAATTCATACAAATTTGGCATCATATAGGATTGAAAAGCTTAGTTTGTTAATTGATCTATTTGTATAAATTACAGTAACTTCTTAACAAGAATTCGGCCATACAATTGATGTTTTTCAACTTCAATAATGTCCTAAAATATTTTTGCAACACATTAAGCTTCGAAAGAATTGATCGAGCTCTTCAAAATCAATTCTTCACTACTCTCTTGCCCATCCAACTCTGTGCTGCTACCAGAATCCAACTCTTCACTACTTTCTTGATCATCTAAGTTCCAATCTAATACCGCAGCAATTTCCATGACCTCACTTTTTTCTCTTTGCAAATGTCATGCTCTCTCCCCTGTTGAAACAAATTGTAGAAATAAAAATAGGAGGTAACGTGTTTAAAATTCTAGCATAAGTTATTTCATTGATTGTAGCCTTTATATATAAGGAAAAATAACAAACTTTCCTATCAACTAACCACTACTCTTTAGTGGTTAAAACAAATTGAGAAAATGTTGCCACTAACAGCTATAACAACCACTAATTAAAAAAAACAACAACAATAAACTTTGACACAGTATTGTCATTTGATAAAAGAAAAAACTAGAAATTGATACTAACTGAATGTCAGTTAGTTTGCATGCTGGACCTAAAATGCCAATGTCTAACACTCCTTGACATTTTGGTGACAAATACCAATCTTTTGCCTCTGGCCTTCGAACCTTTCCTTTGGTAATGGTTTGGCAAAAATATCAGCTAGCTGGTTCTCTGATGAGCAATGAATAACCATCACTTCATTGAATTGTTGAACTTTTCTGATGAAGTGAAACTTGATCTTGATGTGTTTGGTTCGTCCATAAAATACTGGATTTTTTGAGATTAAGACTGCTACAATATTATCACACATGATCCTGGTAACTTCTGTTTGTTCATTTCCTAAATCATTCAACATCTTTCTTAACCAAATAGTTTGATTTATAGCAGAGGCAACAATAATATATTCTGCTTCTACTATTGATTGAGCTGTAGTTTCCTATTTTCTTAAGCTCCAGCTGAAAAAACCTATGCCTAAAGAGAATAAATAGCTAGAAGTGCTTCTAAAATCATGAATGCAGCCACCCCAATCATTGTCAGTGTAGCTCATCAGCTTCAAGGTCTTTTTTGTAAGAATTGGAAAGAGAATTCCAAGTGTTCTGGTGCCTTTGATATATCTTAGCACTCTTTTTGTAGTTGTGAAATGAGTGTCTCTAGGTGAATGCATAAACTTAGAGAGCACACTCACTATAAAAAAAATATTAGGCCTACTTGCTGTGAGGCATAGGAGACTAACAATTAGACTTCTATCCATACCTTCATCCACTTTTTGAGACTTCTCATCATTGCTTAGCTTCGAACCAATTGACATAAGATTACTCACAAGAAACTTGCATCTTGAACCTATTTAGAATGTCATAGACATATTTCTGTTGGAAAATAAAAATTTCATCACTGGATTGTACTACTTCCTTGCCTAAGAAGAACTACATGACTCCAATATCAGTCAAGTCAAAAACCTTCTCTATCTCTTTCTTGAACTTTTGGATTAGTTCAAGTTGACCTCCTGTAATAAACATGTCATCAACATAAATGGAGACTACTAAGAACTCACCTCCACTGAATTTTATATACAAAGTGTCTTCACTTTGACTCCTGTAAAAACCAAGTTGAATGAAATGACTGTCCATCCTTTCATACCAAGCTCGTGGAGCTTGTTTCAGGCCATACAATGCTTCCTTTAAAAGATAGACCTTATCTTCTTTACTAGGAATTGATTCTACACAGATTTCTTCATTAAGAAACCCATTCAAAAAAAGGAGATTTGACTTCAAGCCGATGTATCTTCCAAGAGTTGTGAGCTACAAATACGATAAGAAGCCTGATTATATCATACCTTACCATTGAAAGTTTCCTGATAGTCCACGTCATACTGCTGAGTCTAGCCCTTCACCACCAATCTGACTTTATACTTGGAGATTGAGCCATCAGAATTGAGTTTTGTTTTAAGAACCCATTTGACTCCTATCACTTTGCGATTTTCAAGTTTGTTAATAAACTGCCAGGTTCCATTCTTATTGATCATGTCCATTTCTGCTTACATAACTCTGCTTGAGAGTTTTGTGCTTCAACACAACATGTTAGTTCTATGATCATCAAGCTGCACCTCTGATAGACATCTTCCAAAGTTCTAGTGCCCCTTATTGGTAAGTCATCTTCAACAAGTAAAGGTTGCTGTATTGGAAAGCCATCAAATTGAGAATTTTTTTATTTTTCTAGTCCCACGCAATTCTTCAAACTTCACATCCCTGCTTAGCATTTTACTTTATGTTTCTAAACAAAAAATTCTGTAACCATTGGAAGATGAGCCATAGCCCATGAAGATGCCCTTCTGTGCTTTGTTGTCCAGCTTGTTTCATCTTTGTTCAGGTATGTGAAAGTAACATATTCTGCCAAATATTCGTAGATGATCTAGTTCTGGTTTAGCACCACTCCAAGCTTCGTATGGAGTCTTGTTTTCCAGAGCTTTTGTAGGCAACATGTTTAGCAAATACACAGATGTGTTGACTACATTTGCTCATAGTTGATTTGATATCTGCTTCTCAATAAGAGACACCTTACAATCTCCATTACAGTCCTGTTCTTGCTTTCAGACACACAATTTTGCTGTGGTGTGTATGGTGCAGTCAATTGATATTCAATACCTACACTGTTGCAAAAACCAACAAACTGACTGGAAGTGTATTCTCCTCCATTGTTAGATCTTGTTACTTTAATTTTGAGATTATATTGATTCTCAACTAAAGCTTTAAATTGTTTAAAGAGATTAAAGACTTCACTTTTGAGTTTAATGAAATAAGCCTAAAACTTTTTGGTGTAGTCATCAATAAAGAGGAGAAAGTATTTGTTGCCACTCAAGGATTTTGTTTTCATTAGGTCACATACGTCAGTGTGTACAAGCTGGAGTTTTTGGCTAGCTCTCCATGCTTAATTAGCTTGAAATGACAGTCTAGTTTGCTTACCCCGCTAACAGGTTCCACAAGTTTGCTCATCACATGATTTCGGGTAAGTTTTCCACTAGCCCCTTCTTTTTCATCTTAGCAATGCTTCTGTGATTGAAATGAACAAGCCTTTTACATGCTCAGTCACTTTCTTCCAAGCTACTGCAAAACTTCTAATGTTCATCTTGATAGAGAACAATTCAACTCTAGAGGGATCAAAAATAGTATATTTGTGATCCTTAAAATGTAGTGAATAATTCTTCTTAAGTATTTGCCCAACACTTAGCAAATTTTGGTTGATTTCAATTATGAAAAAAAAGTTAGAAATAGTTTTGATACTTGAAGTTGTAGAAACAGTCACTGTACCTCTGCCTTTGACTTGCAATAACTCACCATTTCCCACTTTAACTTTGGATTTGTAGGTTTTGTCAAGAACCTTGAACATCTCAGCATCATTGCACAGGTGATGTGTGTAACTACTATCAATTAGCCAAACATCATGTTATTTGTAGAGTAACAAGAAACTACAAAGAGTTGCTCCTCATAGGCATTAATTGCTTCTGCCAATTGTGCTTGTGGGGGTTTGTGGTCTTTATTAATGAATTTCCAAATTTTTGATATGTGCCTTTTCTGTTTATAGTTGCCACACACTACATCAGACTTTCTCCAATAAATTTATCCAGATGTGTGGTTCTTTGGCAGTGCTTGCAAGGTGGATAGGAATTTTGATTTGAACCATTACTGCCATCTATTTTTTCTTGTTTCTTTTATTAAACTGCAACTTCTCTTTTTCAAGTTGCTGTTTTTGCACAGAGAAAGTACCTTCAATGACTCTATCCTGCCTTAGAGTCCTTCTTTGCTCTTGTACTTGAAGAGCACCCATCAACTCACCTAATGAAATCATGCTGAGATCTTTGGACTCTTCAAGAGAGAAGATTTTTGACTCAAACCTATCAGGAAGAGTTACAAGAACTTTTTAACAATTCTTTATTGACAATTAAAGAAATGCGATCAACATACCTGTCAATAGTTTCATCTTCTTGCATACGCGGAGACTCAAATTCTCTTTTCAGGTTTAACACCTGCATTTGACGTGTCCTGTCACTGCCTTGGTATTCTTCCTTCAACCTATCCCAAGCCTCCTTTGCTGTATTGCAAGCCATGATTCTGTAGAAGACACAGTCTGCAATAAAATTCTAAATGAGTGACTTAGCTTTGGACTTCTTTACTTTCTTTTCACCGTGGAACTCAATTTGAGCCATAGTAGGATCTCTTGGTAGAGGAGGAATTGACTTATTTTCTGTCACAGTTTCCCACCTATCATAGGCTTCTAAAAAAGCTTGCATCTTCACTGACCAAATGTGATAGTTTTCACTAGTGAAGATGACAGGAGTGTTTAAAGAGAGATCGCTAGATGCCATTAGTTTGTTGGTTAAAAAAGTTTTGGTCCTGTAAGATCAACTAAAGCTCTGATACCACTGTTGAAACAAAAGAAATGAAAACAGGAAGTAAAGTGTTTAAAATTCCAGCATAAATTATTTCAATGATTGCAACTTTTATATATAAGGAAAAATAACAAACTTTCCTATCAACTAGCCACTACTCTTTAGTGGTTAAAACAAATTGAGAAAATGCTGCCACTAATAGCTGTAATAGTCACTAATTCAAAAAAAATTTTTGATAATGTCTTGTGCATTTGATAAAAGAAAAAAACTAGAAACTAACACTAACTAAAAGTCAGTTAGTTTGCATGCTGGAACTAAAATGTCAATATCTAACATTGCTCTGCAATTTCAACTGCTCTGCTCTCTCTTGCCACCCCTCCTTCAACAACTCAACAAACTTATCCTTTATAGTAAGCAGTGGATCCCTATCAATCAATTCACAATCTCTATATGCTTCTCGCAACATGGCAGTCTTAATCCCACCTTTTAATGATAAGTAAAAGATCCCAGAATGTCTGGTGAACGCATTTGCAAATGCATTGGAAAATCTGTAATCCTCACTAAACTTCCCCAGTATTGGCACTGGAATCCTCTTGTACAGCGAAAGCGATAGCAGCTCGTGTAGAATCCCTACATTCCTCTTCTCCATTTCTGAAGAAGCTTGATCCAAGTGAGACACATCGGCGTATGGTGATATATAATCAAGTTCCAACCAATCCCTAACCCACTCCCTCATTTCCTTCTTCAAGAAAAAACCTCTTGGAAGTTTATAATGTAAGTTAGGTCGGGGTCGAATCCCGGTCATCCTATACTCCTCTTCAGCTCTTTGCTCAATCACTGATTTAGCAAATTGCGGATTCCATTCAATCAATTCCAGAAACGAATTCCCCTCTCCAGGACAACCAGTTATCCTAAAATAATTGGGATACTTGGGCACCAAATTCTCCAAAAAGTCATTGGGGAAACCAAATTCCCTCTTCACATGGACCAATTTATCAGCATTGATCACCTTGTTTTTCGTCATCATCAGCAGTTTACACAACTTTGACACAATCAACCCTTCATTTTCCAAATTAAACATTTTCTCTTCTTCAAGGAAAACCCTCAACCGACAACTAGGACGCAAAAATTTGACGGGTTGAGTTTTGGGCTTAATTCGATCGTAGTAAACATCAAAGAGGTAAGGGTTTTTCCTGAGAAAAGTTTCGATTTTGACTTTAAGGCGTAACCTTTCCCGCCTTTTCTCTAGGTAACGAAGCGGGATCACTGAACCTGGTTCGTTCAACACCTCTCTGACGACGCGTGAACATAGCTTGTATTCCTTGTCATTCTGAATAGCAAGATCGAGTCTTGGGTCTTTCCGCCACACAACTTTGAGGCTTGAAATGGGTCTGGTTTGGAGGCTGAGCTCGGGATTCACTAGAAAATCGCAAATGGTTTTCTTAAGAATGTTCAACTTTTTGGACAAGACGTGAGCTTTGAAGACCATACCTGAAAATTAGCGAGCAATCGATCCAGACACGAATCATCTACTTGGTTAGGGACTAGGGTTTCAGCCTTTTAGGCCATAACCAAAAGGCTAGGAGAGAGAAGGTGTTTGTACACGATTGTAAGAAACGGCCACCAAGTTTTTCATCCAACGGCTGCAATTCAACTATAACATACAACACTCTCTTTAAATAAATTTTTTTTTTTGCCTGAAGTAACGTTTGAGCGTTAAGTTGAGAATTATGAAGGTTAACTGCATAAAAAAAAATAAGAAATATTAGTAAAATATCGCATTTTATTTTATGCGGTACGGAGGAGAGAGTTTTGTTTACTTACCAATGCGACGAGACCGTGTCCTATGTATATTATTAGATGTTGTTATATAACAACAAAACCGCAATAGTACATTGCTATGCTGTCTTATGCTCATAAATCCTCCCTGTTTAACCTTTGCTTGTCATTTTCTTTTCCACCTCACCTCTCCCACTTCACAACTAGTAGCCGCTGAAGTTTTCTGCACCCCTGAATTACAGGTTCTCACTCTAATCCTTCCTGTTCTAGGATGTTGGTCAACGCTATAGCCTTTGCTAAGACCATATACTCCATCAACGGCATCGTCTTTGAGCCTGATGACATGAAATTCGGTACCCTCTGGTGGTTTGTGTACTCGGGTGTTTCTTGTTTCCTGGTGCTCTTCGCTGGAATTATGTCTGGTCTGACGTTGGGGTTGATGTCTTTGGGTCTTGTCGAGTTAGAAATTCTGCAGCGAAGTGGGACCTCCACCGAGAAGAAGCAAGCTGGTGCCATTTTTTTTTTCTCTCTCTTTCTTTTGCGTTCTGCTTCTTGAATTTGTTGAAATTCTTGTTAGTTTTGAGAAAACGTTTTCGGGGGTTGGTGTCTTTTGTCAGACTTACCACGTTGATCAAATCCTTCTTATGGTTTTTTAATGGTGGTCTGAATTATGGAAGATTGGATCTGTGATGCGACGTTTAAAGTTAGTTTCTTTAGCCCTGCAATGAAGTTTCTTGGTTCTTTTGCGTTACAGCTGTGATCCTTCCTGTGGTTCAGAAGCAGCACCAACTTCTCGTAACTCTACTTCTATGTAATGCATGTGCAATGGAGGTAATTAAGACGATAATTTACTTTTTACTAGGTTGACAGTGAATTTAATTAAAATGGTAAAATGAAAGAATAAACGGAAGGAGATTTCTAATTTCTTTACTGACTATACTTCTGTTTTGATTTTGCAGGCCCTTCCCATATACCTTGATAAGATATTTCATCCTTTTGTTGCTATTTTGCTGTCAGTTACTTTTGTCCTAGCTTTTGGAGAGGCATGATATCTTTAAAGTTCAGTATGATTCCTTTTTTTTTACCATTTAAATATCCACCAAGACCTTCTAAATGGTTTGTTCAGATCATTCCACAAGCCATATGTTCAAGATACGGACTCTATGTTGGCGCAAATTTTGCTTGGTTAGTTCGTATTTTGATGATAGTCTGCTATCCTATCGCTTACCCAATTGGAAAGGTAAAATTCCTTAATATTCAGCAGCAAGATTCATGCTGAAACCTTTCTGTATGTGTTTTTATACCACCTTTCTTGCCGATAAAAAATTTCTGCGGTATAGGTGTAACCAAGTAGTGGTTGCAGTTAATGCTTTGGATCTTAACCTATGGTTTATAGCTAATAACAGTGCTTGTGAAACATTTAGTGGTTGCCATTAGTGCTTTGGATTTATCTTAATCTATGGTTTATAGCTAATAATAGGGCTCATGAAAATGGAATAGTTGCAAAGCTGTCCATATACTTTCTCAATTATGAGGAAGGATCTTGCACTGTATGTCAGTGGAGTTCAAATTGTACAGTTCATTAACTTAATGTATTTTATTACTTTACCGTTATTGTATTACCATCTTTGTGCAAGTCTTGTGTAGGGAAAAAAGAAGAATAAAAAATTGAGAAAGTTGGACATATAACTAACCTTGCTAATTGTCTCTAGATGGCTGTAAATGAGAAAAAACTTATCAGTAACATGTAGATTCTTTAGGATATCATTAAAAGGTAAATTAGAAAGAAGAATTTCCTCTAAAGCCACATTGTACTTTGATTAACAAGAGAACTGCACCTATATTCTCTTTGCAAACTAGTTCTTGATTTATCTGATAAAGTTATTCCTTCACAAGAACATTATCCCTTTTGGTTTCAGCTTCTGGATGCTGTACTTGGACATGGTGATCCTTTGTTTAGAAGAGCTCAGCTTAAGGCCCTTGTCTCTCTTCACAGCCAAGAGGTACAGAAACTGACAGTTCAAATAAAACACTGCCAGTTTTATTTGTTCAAAGGTCACTGATCTCTAACATTTAGTTGATCTCTTATCATTTTCATCTTTTTCTATATTCAAGTCCTTGGTGTCTTCTTTTTAACTAGTTTCTATGGGATTTAGGCTGGTAAGGGTGGTGAACTCACACATGATGAGACAACAATTATCAGTGGTGCGCTAGATCTAACTGAAAAGGTATTTCTTATTATTTATTGAGAACTCTAGACGCTTCGTACCTCCTGAACCTTACCATTTTGAAATATCCATCTATATTAGTATTATCAAGTTTTTCATACTTGGAATATCATATTTTTATCATCCATAGAGATATGGAGATAATGTTTAATTTTGGTGTATGTTCTTGATTAAGGCCAGATTTCTTTAGTGGTGATATAATACCTTATCCTTGCTTTGTGGGAAGCCACATAGGCTCTGACTTACTGGATGGATTTTGGCCTATAATTAGCTTCTATATTATTTATCTTTAATGGTGCAACACACCTATATGGCTGCTTATTTAGAAGGTGAAATGATTTTCTATTTCTAGACCTACTGGCTACTAATCCAGCTTACCAGTCTCCTTGCACTTACTTCTGTCCCTAGACATATGAAATTTAAGTCAAACATTGATGATCCCAAGTTCTATGTAATATGCAGACTGCAGAGGAGGCTATGACACCTATTGAATCAACGTTTTCCTTAGATGTTAATTCAAAATTGGACTGGTGAGTATTTGTAATATTGTTTCTTTATGCCCTGATTCCTTTTGGTTATCTAGAATTAGTATATAAACAGCTACTGTCCTGATGGAAACTATGTTCCATTTTTCCTTGCATCTACAAGGTAGAATTTTCTTGGTGAGGATCAGGATTTATTTTGGCTGTCATTGAGAGCCTCCGAATGTACTGGCCAACTAATAGTATGGCTCTGTCAATTTATACACCAAGGTTGGTTGGGTATCAATCTGAAAGAATACATGCTTTTTCCTAGGGAATGAATGACAACTAAGTGCAAGAGAACTAATGTGTTTTCCTTTCTATTTGTTTCGGAAAGTACATATCTAAAAAGATTGATATCTGATTATTGGTCACTTGTGATTTTGGGTGCTCTTTTGAGCACAGAGTTGTAGGATGTGAAGTTTGATAGTCATCACCTTCCAGTCCTGGTGGACTCCAAAGATTTTTCGACTGTCTAAGGTGGCTTATGTTGAGGTTGTACCTAGATATGAGTAGTTGGTTTATAAGTTCATTGCATTCATATGATGCAGGGAAGCAATCGGGAAGATTCTTGCAAGGGGTCATAGCCGTGTCCCTGTCTATTCTGGAGGTCCAAAGAATATTATCGGGCTTCTATTGGTTGTTACAAACTAAATCACCAAAGTGTCATTTGGTTGAAATATGTCTCTTATTCTAGTAGAGAGCTAACCCAGAAACTAATTACTCCTTTAATACTTATTCTTCGTGGGATTTAGGTGAAAAGTCTTCTCACAATACGGGCAGAGACTGAGACTCCAGTTAGTGCAGTTTCCATCCGGAGGATTCCTAGGTGTAACATTAATTTCTCTTCCTGTCTTGATATGTTTTACTTTTAAGTGCCATATTTGTAATTCTAATTCTTAGATATCACAGGGTTCCATCGGATATGCCTTTGTATGATATTCTTAATGAGTTTCAGAAGGGAAGCAGCCACATGGCTGCAGTGGTAAAGGTTAAACAGAGGAGCAAGAACCCTTTGGCTACGGGTGAAGACAAGAAACTGGACATGGATAAAATTTCCAATAGGAATACTGAATTGAAAATGCCCCTGTTATGTAACAATGAAAATAGATGGGAGAGTGTGGTTATTGAAGTTGAGAAACCCCCACGGCCAATTGCAAAGAAGCAAACAGCTGAACTAGATGGTGCTGCAGCAAACGACCTGCCACGTTCACTGGAGGATATTGAAGACGGAGAAGTCATTGGCATAATTACGCTTGAGGATGTCTTTGAAGAACTTCTGCAGGTACTTTTAACTTCTAAAATTGCTGTTCACCTCCTTTCCATTGTCAAGTATTCTACTTTTATCAAGTTGTTCTGGTGGTGCTGTAACGATTCTGACAGCTAAAGCACCCAGTTTATGTTCCTTCACTAGCTAATGCTAATTTTTTCCCTATGCAGGAGGAAATTGTGGACGAGACTGACGTTTATGTTGATGTACATAAAAGGTATCAAAGGCTTTGATTTTTTAGGGAATTTTTCAGTGACATAAGTGAATCTGGATTGTGCCTTGATATTCTCAGAATACGGGTGGCTGCTGCTGCTGCAGCTTCCTTTGTGGCACGAGGACCTTCAGCTCGGCGATTGCCTGGTCACAAGATCATTGTAAGCAAAAGTTTAATGTATGTTAAATTTATACTCCCCCTGTTTTGTTAATTGCTTCATTGGTACAGTATCATCAGAAACTCCATGGTAGTTGGAGAGTTGTACAACAGAAGAACTCTCGCAGAGTTCTCTTGTAAAATCCAATGTCTTCTAGACAGGGGCTGGCGTTACGTGTTTGTTGTCTGATCTGATGCTCTGATCGTTCTTTCAGGGAGGTCAAGATAAGGACGGAGCAATGGCAAAGAAGTTAGGAGGATGATTGCTGTCAAATGACACTTCCAGCCAATCGGAGTCTGGCTTCCTTAGAAAAGATCATATGACCAATGTGAACTTCAACAACTTGAACTTTCAACAGTAGTACACGAATCAGAAATCCGAAACCATGTTCAATCTTGTAATCTGATACGTCAAACATCTAATCAGGAAATGTTTATAGTGTAAAGGACTTTTACGTGAGCGAAACATTGGTTAGAAGATGAAAACAAACCCATACCGTTGGAGAACTAGCAAACCTGCGATGCTCAATTGGATTGGACGGGGTTGATTGTATCTAACGGCTACCGTGACAGTTATCGGCTGAACTGAATGACTCTAGCTAACTTTTGGAATATTAACAATTTTGGTCTTTTTGTGTAATTCTTGTGTGTTCTTGAAGGTGAAGTTTATAAATTTCTGAAGGTAGGAAAGAGCGCATCGTTTGTATCATAGCTTAACGGTGGAGGGAATCAAAGATACAGTCGACCAAACTTGATCAAATTACCTGCAAAGGCTAGAAGAAAATATGAGAAATCAGCGTTGAGAGATGGATTTGAACAGTTAAATCAACGGAATAATCAAAATAAGGAAGAACAGAACGAAGGAGGGAAGAGGGTCGTATCAGGACAGGAATGACTATAAAGTTAGCGTCTTCAACATGAAGAGACGGGACAAGACAGGATAGGGCAGAACAAAAATTAAAGACAGTGAGATGTTTGGTTGCGATATACAGAACAGAGAAAATTGTCTTCGTCCTAAGGACAGAAACACAGATACACAATACCTTGACGATATACGCCGGAGAAAACGACGACAATGGTCGGAGACACAACAAGTCGATGGAGAACACGCAAACAACGGAGACGCAGCAAAAAAAAATTTACCTTTCATGACGGAGACGCAGCAAAGTGAAGAAGGAAGGGAAGTTGAAGACGAAGGAACCCAGCGTTTTAGGTTTCAGACGTTAAAAAATCGAGACAGTTCCGTCACTTTCAAATTCTGTCCGTTGGACAGTTTTTCTGTACCACAGGTTTGGATCGGACAATACTTTTGTGTCCATGTCTAGGTTGGACAGGACAAAAATCAAGCACAGACATTAACCAAACACGATAATAGACAAGGCTTTAGCGTCCTTATCCACTGTTCTCACCCTAATGGATACTAATCAAACGCAAAGTAAGGCTCTTGCAAAGTTCAGCAATGTGGAATTAATAAGTTTAGAAAGTTCTTTGAAAATTAAAGAGAAAATTTTCATAATTGAATTAATGATGTTTTCAACTAAAAAAAATCTTTAAATACTAAAACATAAGAATAAGATATCAATTTTTAAATAAAAACTATATTTTTTAATTTGGCACATCCTGAAACATGTACCTGGACCACGCTGTGTTTTGATGTCATTGAGCCTTTGTTTGGATGCTTAATTACACAAGGAAAAGGGAAGGAAAGGAAATCTCAGACAAGCCTGTGTCTGGAGCTATAAATTTTTTGAATTTTTTAAATTTTGGATATAATTTGAACCACGCTCGTGTAACTGTAGATATTCTCGTGACTTTGTCAAGTTAGACATAATATCATCTCGAGATGACAATGAGTCGGGTTAAATTTAGGCAGATTTATCCCGATACTTTATTATTGGGGCCTAAAATCAACCCAGGGCTCTAACCTAATTGAGCATGAGGCAGCTTGGCCGAGTAGAGAGTTCGACTCAAGTTTTTTTAATAAACTATAAATAAAAAATGACATCAAGCCTGAATAAGACGAGACTTGATTTTTTCAAAAAAAACACTCAGCTCAAGAATCGACTTAAGGCCTGGACAAATAGGCTTGACTTGTTGACTTCAGACCAGGCCAAACCTGGGTCCAGTTGTTTTTCTTAACTGAGTCACATTTGGAGATCATAGAACTTTCTATAATTTTTAAAGTTAGATACAGTTTAAGTCACATACGTGTCAGAGATTTTGTCTCACTATTGAATTGCTCAACAAATTACCAAGATCGATGCATGATTGTGTTGGATGTCGTATTAATGTTTCAGTCTTGTATATCCTGAGCTTGAGTCAAGCAAACCAATATCTGTCCTTTTAATAGCTTAATTTCACATGCGTATCCACTTCTCTTACAACACTCACCTTGAAGTCTTTTCTTCCTTATTTGTATAATTGGTTTGCGGGATAAACTTAAATGATCAAAGACAAGTTGATACATATAGTCCCCTCTTTCTTTTAAAAGATTTGTCCTTGAATGTTGGTTATTGAATACAACAAATATGATACTACTCTAATCACGAATGAATCATACATAATGATGAGCAAGGTTGAATATAAACCTTACCTCCTTTGCCAAGTTAAAAAAACAAAATAAAAGAAGGGAACATTTTAAAAAGGAAACTGAAATAGATTAAAAGCTAAGAAAAGCTTTTATGACTTAAATTATTGACAACGTGAAATACTAAAGATATCACCAATTCTAGCCAATAAACAAACAAGCTCTCTTTAACAACGTGAAATATTAAAGATATCACCAATTCTAGCCAATAAACAAACAAGCTCTCTTTATTTAGACTGCATCATATTTCCATATTATATAAGTCAAATATCATATATTGAAACCTGTTATTTCACCACTAAGCACTAGAATAATCAAACAAAAATGGGTTTAATCATTCTAGTTGGCAATATATTATTTTGATAGTTGAATAATAGGCCTTTTGTATCAATAAAAAATAATGTTAATAATTTTAGAAGATATATAAATACTAAAGAAAAAAAAGTAAAGAACAATTATATATCACAATTCTTGAAGAATCAAACTTCAATTAACCATTGGCTAGAAAGAAAAGGTTTACTTACACATTGTTCTCAAATATAATATAAAAGAAAGATAAATAACTATCCTTAGAATGTAGAAAAACTAAAATGAACCAAGGTGAGGAGGGAGAAATGGGACGTTGCTCCTACAACTCTTTCCTTTATGTAATTCCAAAACCTATCTAATCTTCCAAAAAATAAGGGAAAAAAAGTTAAGATCAAGACTTAATCTAAATGATCTCACTTCTATTGGGACTATCATACAAAAATAAGTCCTACTAATGCTTCATCCATTTAATCAAGATTATTTTTTGGAGAAGTCATATTGAATAATGCTTAGACCTTTTTTGAAACTTTTCTTTTGAAGACTTTCATTCTTTTCTAAAATTTGCATCTTTATTTCTTTGCTAATACATTTTATCCAAATCTTTAATCTACTCTGTAAAAAATAAACCATATAATTATAATCCATAATTACAAATAATTGTCAATCAAAACATAGGAAATTAATATAAAATATGTTTACTTTATGCCTACTATCATCTTTTATTAAAAAAATAATATTCGAAAAAAATAAGGTGAAGCCTTACAAAAGTACAACCAGGAGATCATACTAAGAAGGTGGACTCATTTGGTTTGGCATATTTAGAATGGCTAGGACTAGATACCAAAGTATATAACCATCAAATAAGGGAGATAGGAAATAAGATCATAATTTTTTTAGGTCCCATAAAAAAATTACAATTTTATAGTATGATTTTACTGAAATTACGCAACAAAGCTCTTTTATGCTAGCTATGTTGTTGAATTTGAAGGCTTAAGAACTTGTTTACATATGATTGAATCTCCTAAGGCAGGTTCCCTTTTTTTTTTACTCAATTTCATACACTAGAGTGTAGAATGCAAGTTTTAACAAAAGTTGGTACTAATCTAGGAGTGAGGTAGTAGAGATATAAAACACCATGTTGTTCCAATTTGTCTCAGTAAAAAAAAAAGTTGCAAGTTGCTTTCATGCTCAGTTGAATGTCTTGTTCATAAGAATACTAAAAAAAAAGTTGGTTCCTTGTCTCTAGATCTAGATTACAAAGGCAGTATTAAGGATTAATAATTGAACTTTTTTCAAACCCTATGTGGAATGCTTAACCTATTTAGCACTGCAAGGTATAAGATAAATAAACTAGATTTACCTATACCAAACTATTTTAGGAGTTTATTGTTGGAATATTTCATATGTTGAATTATTGATGAATTTTTTTGAAGCATGTCTATCAACGACATTTTGCCTTAGAATGTAGTTAAGACCTCTAAATCTTACAGCCATGTATTGTCTTTAATTAGCTCTTCTACCTTAACATTAGGTTTTAACATATATTTGAGATGAATAATATTGGGAATAAGATGTAAAGGGCCTTTGTCACTCTAGTTATTATACCATAAGCAAGTAAACTTCCCATTTCTAATTTATGATTTGAATTCATCGCAGGTGCACTCCTTGTGCTTGAGGATTTGAAGGAATGTCCATAATGACAATCCGCAAAAGTTGATTCCTTTTAAGTGATATGTATGCATCCATTTAGGCCACAAAATTTCCATTTCAATTAGTAACTTCCATAATTTTTTTTCTAGAAATACTTTATTGGTAAGTCGAATATACCTGATCTCAAGCTTTTCTTGATCAAGTGGTATGTACAGATCATTACAATCTATTTTATAACTAGAAGTCTTATAGGGATTCCTATTCTATAGGAAGTTTCTCATCATCCTCTCAATGTCTTTAACTAACTTCTTTAGCTGAATCAAGTGTCACAATTGGTAATTGTATAGGTTTCATAACAATGCATTTAATTAGCTGGAGTCTTCCATCATAGAAGAGGCTTTTATTACTTTTTTGTCATACTCTCTTTTCAATCATATCAAACTGTTTGTTGTAGCCTTTATAAGATGGTTTGGTGGTAGTTATGGAGACCTTAAGATTAGTAAAGGGTTAAAGGATTTTAAAACATGTTAAAGAGGTATATGTTTATTATTGCGTAATGCATCTCTCAATTAAATGATAAAGCTTTCTGGATATTCACATCTATTCCTCAATGCTTGTTGAACTGGTTCATATAAGTAATGATTGTAAGCATAAAGCTTGAATTATCATTGCAAAACATCAATCAAATGTTAGTAAATGCTAGACTAAATAGCTTTAATTTGTCACATTTCTAATGATATTTGAAATTAGAAATAGTCTCAATGTTAAAGGTTGTGATCCTATGCATAATTTCCATGTTGATGGAGAACAAAGGCAAATACAAGGGGTAACCTTGCATAACCCATTTTTTCTTATTAAACCTTGGAGTTTACTCCCTATTAACTAGTACAATGAAGGACATTGTACTAACACATTGCTTAATCCATTATATGTATTTCCTTAGGAACCTAAATGCATCAAGAGATTAGAGTAGGAAGTCCCAATTAACAGAACCAAATGCCATCTTAAAATCTATTTTCAATATATAAGATTTTCTATAACCTTTCCCTTGATACCGTTGGAATAACTCCTAAACTAAGAGCACATTATCCCTAATACACCTAGTTTACTTATAAAGGAACCACTCACCATCTTTAACCTTTGAACCAAGATATTATATATGATTTATATAAATGATAAAGTATGAAATAGTCTTAAAATCATTCAAGCTTTTTGGTTTGGGAAACCTTGCTATTAGGAACATGTGAGTTTGATTTATTTCTTTGATAAGTCTCCCACTATTAATAAACTTCACTGGTCCACGTACTTATTCCTTAGTCCATTGCATTATTTGCTTTAAGAAAAAAGCATTTATTCCATCTAGACCAGGTGATTTATTGAAGTTTAGGTTTTTGTTGATATCTTTTAATGGCCATTTGGACTAGGTGCTTTATTAATGTCTTTTAATGTTATTGGCTCAGTAAGTTTCAGTGCTTAGAGGGGGTTTATACTAGTGCTTATGAAAGTATAGATTGCTTGCACGAATGATCCACTATCATTATTAGTTCCAAAAAATTCACAGCAATGATTGAAAATAATTTTCATGATTGAAAATAATTTTCTTAAATTCATTCTATCATTATACCTTTTCCCCTTCTTTTTTGATAAAGCATATGATATTGTTAGAGTTTCTTCTTATTATGATTGATCAGAAGAAAAATAATTATGTTTATCTTTTAATTGCAACCAAAGTACATGGGAGTTATATTCTCTTCCATTCTTAAAAATGTACTTAAAGAACCTAA
>JANITW010000010.1:12705874-12729136 GCA_027564335.1 Erythroxylum williamsii | reverse complement strand
GTCTATGTTCCTAGATCTTCAGTACAAGAAAGGAGGATCAGTAACTTTTGGAGACAACCAGCAGGGAAAGATAATAGTAAGATTAGCAACATAGATAAAGCTAATATAAAGCTTCTAACGTGTTATTTTTAATAAGGAAGATAAGTGAATAGTTTAATCATTAATTTAGTGACTAATAACCTCTAAGCATTTAGGGTTATAGTATATAATTATCCTCCCATTGTGATGAGAATTACGATTGGTGATTAGTTCCTAGCTATTTTGAATAAACAAAGCTTTCTATAATTCTCCTATTTGATTTTATTTTCTGAAAGGCCATAGATGAAGGGATTTATTGTTTTGAGATAATCATTAATAGATTGTTGTTTCTTAAGGTCATTTAGGCCCCTCACATTTTAGGATAATAATGATATAGTTAAATTATGAGGAGGATTTACCCCTATTGCTCTGTCTTTTACTTAATCTCCTCACTAAAAGAGTGAAGGACTCAGATAAGTTATTGGTTTCATCATTTGTAGAAGTAGTTCCCTTTACCTAGTTCATAGATATATTTTCATGGTTTTAAATAGGTATTTGATCAATAAACTTGATAGTTTCTATATTTAAAGTTTTAAAGAGATTATTCATTATATTCCTCATGTCTTTTTCACCAGGTCCAATAATTTTTTAAAAAAATATCTTGGAAGGGAACTTCCATCCCTGCATTTCAATGGAACTTCTACTGAGTTGTTTTTGTTGTTATTTGTAGGGAACTTCCTTGAGTGCAATTGTTTATACATTGTCCTTTGTTCATTAGATTTTTCAAAGTGTTTCCATTTTTTTTAAGCTCCTCATGATCACCCCTTTCAAAAATCCTTCTTATGGGTGTCCATTAAGTAGATTTCTTCATTTATGGCTTCCATAAGTATAAGAAAAAAATGGTAATTTCCTCTATATTGCCATGAGGATCTAGTCTTTTAAGCTTTAGAGTTTATGGAAGCTTTTTGTTTACCTCAATTTTAATATAGATCTTAGTATGGCTAATTCTTCCAATTGTTGTTATATTTTCATCCACGAATATGGGTAACCAATGGAGCTAGCTAGATAAATTAGACTTACTATGCTATAATATTCTAGTGGACTATGTTGAAATTGTGCCCAAATGGGAACTGTTTTGATCCTGGATCTATTAAGCTCCATTTTAGGTTTCCAAATATAAAAAATGATTGGCCTATCATTGCAATGGTAAAGTTCAAGTTCAAGTACTTTATTGTCTAATGATTTTGAGCTAAAGGAGGATAAAAGAAAATCCTCTTGATTAATGAGAAATTTACAAAGTTTAAACTCACCCTACTTACTTTTAGCTTATGCTTTAATCACTAGATATCATGAATTCTTATCTATAAGATAACTAACAATTGTGTTGAGCCATCTAGAAGCACGTACCTGAAGTACTTCAAATGAAAGGGAAATAACTTCTTTCTTTACAATTGAGTCTTAAGGAGGGAGGTGAGTTGATTGATTGAGGATTAGAGATAGTGGCAGGAGAGGGGGTATAAAGGAGGGATTGCTCAAAAGGATGGGTGGCAGCTGAGGAGTAAGAGAGCTAGAAGGCTTAGAGTTACCAAGGATTTAGGAAGGGTACAAAGGGGGAAATGTTCAAAGCAAAGTGTTGAACTGTTCAAGGATTAAGTTTGAGGGAAACATTGGCTTAAGTAAAAACTACAATATCTAAAGGGAAAAGATTTAATTTATCATTTCTAAAAATAATAAAAATGAGGAGGGAGAGGAAATAAGTAAGGAATAAAGACAATATTGCCCATAATGAAATTTCACGTAGAATGGAGGTAGAGATCGTAGGAGCTAGATCAAGAAAGATCAATGCCAGGAGAGGAAGATAATAAGAGAACAAGAAGATGGAAGAGAAGAGAACTAGGGAAGAGAGATTGAGTGTAATCAGTAGACTAATCAAGGAAGCCTCCATGGTCCGATGGCTACCACTTTCTCCCTCTAAGCAAAACTTTCTCACTCATGCTTTATCACTTATGTTTTCTTTTTATGCATGCTATCGATAAATCATAACCTACATCAAAATGAGTTAAATTATAATAAATCACATCAATCCCTCAAATATCTAATTTATAAGCAATATCATTGACCCATTCAACAAAAATGGATCCATCTCTTATTGATTGCAATTGAAATCTTATTCCATCCAAAAACGTCTCCTTTCTTATATTTGACCACTTTAAATCATATATTTCAGAGTTAATTTTCTTTCTCCCTTTTTTAGCCATAGATGCATATTTGATTGACCTTTTTCTTGTTGGTTAATATTTTAATAACTGTAAGTGCACGGTATAACTTTAGCCAGTAACAGTAAATATAGGTCAATCCTATGAAGACTATAAATACTAGTACTTACCCTTCCCCTATTATCTAGCCTAAAGATTGATTTTAGATTTTTAATAAATAGAAAATCAAAACAAAAAATTAAAGAAATAGGAAATGATAATGAATGCAAAGACAATGGAATTCACTTAGAAAAGTATCATTATAAAAAATAAATATCTAGGTTTGAATCCCTTTAAACCCCTAAACAAATTGATCTTATGCAGTTGTTTTGTTGCTGTATTGGACTATGGAGACTCCAAGGGTATGTTAATAGTTAAACTTGAGTCTTCTAATAACTAATCCTAAGGTCTCTATCCAAATTACTCAAGTTAAATCTTATAGGATTATGTTATCGATTAATGAGCCCTTCTAACATGTTTGACCTTAATCCGGAAGATTTATTTCATCCTAACTTGAAGATTGTAATCAACTCCTTCTAATTATAGCATATCTATTCACATTAGGATTTCTCAATCTTTAGGTACGAAATTAAATTATGATATAATAGTCTTGAGTTATTAGAAGATAAATAAAATGTGTAATTATATCATAATATATCAAATAACTAAATGCATTAATAAGAATAAAATCATATCAAAGTATTAACATAAGTTTTATGTAGCACCCCACTCCTGCAAGTCACGTGCTCGACATCTATGGGTGATATCTGAGTCTGTACCCGATGAGGGTGACGTATTAAGACATTCAACTAGTTAAAAATTGGTATTTTTTTTGAAATCACAAACATAAAGTGCGAAAATCGATAACCAAATCGTGCCCATTTTTATTCATAAACATTTTCAATCATAGCAATGCAATCATAAGAAATTTCAATAGCCATTTGAGCCTGTTACAAATACAAAATACTTGTCAAAATTTCATTACATTACAAAAATCATATACTAACATTTTCAATTTGGAAATTTATTTCAAAACCGAAATATTTGAATACACAAGTTACAATAATTGTGGAAGACTTAATTTGATACAAAATAAAGGAAATACTAATGTAGACGCCAATTGACCCTGACCTCTATCCCTGACTTGCATGCTGCAGGTACAGTCTCGTTTGTCTAATGAGGTACTCTTTAAGCCTGAAAGCCACATTGTAATTTTTAATGAGTTTTGCGAACTCAGTTGAGTGAACCATCATTGATGATTTCAACGGATCACATACACATATCACATATTTCACAGATATTCATTCAGATCATATTTATATTCCTAATATTCACATAACATGGTATCTTATATGATCACACAATTCACGTAGCCAAGTATAGCAATAGTTTATATCAATTTATCACTCATTTTAGCTTTGCATATCATTCAATGGATTTCAATCTTATAATGCTATATGCATGAGGCTCATATTCATTCTTATTTTTGTGACCGAGTGCTGATCACATACTTATACAAATACTGGCCTATAGGACTCAGTTAGAACATAATCACAGAGTATAGTTCTATGTGCAGAATCAGAAATCATGGAGCAAAGCTCTACGTGGAAGTGCTTCAAACTGGCTACTCAAGTAATAACGCCTTTATCTAGGCATGCATTTTATGAAATGCATCAAATATTGATTATGCTATATCAGACAATCACATATGATATTTAATCAGAAACTCATAATCATTAGACCTAAGTCTGGCATTCAACTTTTCTTGAGAATTCACATATCATATAGGTTCTCATGTCAAAACAGAACACTTCCAATACATGCCTAACTATTAAACTCCTCAGATTTTAAGTTCAGAATTCAAAAACAAATCACAAATAGTTCAATAATATTGGAAGTTTAATCAAATCAAATCAATCCTTGGAAATCATCTAAGTTGACTCATAGTATGCTCCAAAATGCTATTGCTTGGATGGTTTAGCAATGTCTGACTAGCATCCGATGTGCTCCTCTATAACATACATAACACATTTACATATATCGTATTTTTGCATAAATATATAAATATTCCTTAATGCACACGTACTTATACAATATGCACAATGCATGTTCAATGACAATTTCAGGGTACTTTATTGAGATCCTTATGATCAAATCATTTAGATATCAAAGCCCTCATTAATACCATGTATACTTATAATTTGGACCCATAAAAAGCAATGAAAAATCAATTACACAACTTCATTGACCACTTCAGATTTTCTTTCAAGTCACACTTTTGGGTCTACTATTCACGTTCAATTAGAAAGCCATAATGACGTAATTTGGTCATACTCTCTTCTAAAAAAGTGTTCCTTTATGTATTATCTTTCCATTGACTCAAAAATCACTCAATTTGGTTCAGTAATTTGGAAGATATGCCTCAAACATTATAAGGTTGTTCATATTCAGAAAAAACAGTATACTATACACAACTTCTATCCAAAAAATAAACATCTTAGAGACCGAATCATAATTTAACTTCTTGAGACAATTTGTAAGCCTATATCTCTAGGTTACTCCAAATGAAAAATCATCTCATTTGGAATCTTATATATCTAAATATAATCAAAATTTTGAGTGGTGTTCAGTAAAACAACACCAATTCACACCATCCCAACAGATTCTCTAACTTTTGTTCAATAAAATATCTAACAAGGGGATTACAATTGATCTAGACAAAGTCTTTGTTATCCAACGGTGGCCTCTTAATGATTTCGTTAAGAGCTTAAGGGGACTTTTTAGGTTAACCAACTATTAACATTGATTTGTTGCTTAATATTCATTAATTGTAGCCCTACTAACTTGATAATTAAGGACGTCTTTATTTAGAAGCTTGAGGCAAGAGCTACTTTCGAATAGTTGAAGTATGCTCTATCTAACACCTCAATCCTAGCTCTCCCAAATTTTTCCATTCCTTTCATTATATAAATTGATACCTTAAGTACTAACATAGGGCCATTATTAACTCAACAAGGACATCAGGTGGCCTATTTTAGCAAGGAACTACATCCTAGCCTTCAAGTTGCATCCACCTATACTTGTAAAATGTATGCCATCATATAAGTAGTAAGGAAGTGGCGACAATATCTTCTTCAAAGGAGATTTATCATTCAAACCGATCATTAGAGCCTTAGGGACCTAATTAAGCAGAAAGGACTAACCTAAAGCAACATAAATGGTTAACCAAACTACTCAATTTTGGCACTAACATTATCTACAAATTGGGTTCTAAAAATAAGCTTATTGATACTCTGTCCAGAATCCCACAAGGGTCCCTTAGTGGTTTACACACTATCTCCAAGCCTATTGTAACCTTGTTAGATGTTCTACGAGAATTTTATAAGAATAACCCTCCCTCTTCACACTTTAGTTCATTAGTCGAGCAATGTTGTTATATTTTCTACACCATTCTATTAAGGAGGCATTTTTTATGTACAATGGCAAAAATATACCCTATAAACTCTCGTTTTGACATAATTTCATACCACACGACAAGTTAGACATGTTGGGATATAAAGGATGCTTTCTTAAATTGCCAGCCTATTATATTGGCCTAAGCTCTGCTAATCAATTTGTTAATATATTGCTCAATGTAGTGTCTCTTGGTCCATCAAACCATTTAAAAAAGCCCATTAGGAATTGTTTCAACCCTTACCTATAAATGGGAAAAATCTAAGACTTGATCTTCATGGATTTTACCACCCGTTGCCCCCTTCCTTAGGCAAGACAACAATAATGGTAGTAGTCAATAAACTCTTAAAGCATGCCCATTTTCTTAGGCCTCTTTTCTTTTTTAATAGCATCCTAAGTTTTTTTAGAAATTAAATAAAGTTTCCATTAACTACAGCCAAGCTATCCTAATATTACAATAAGTTCAACAAAAATAGTACACAAAATTAAAACAATAGGAATATATAATTAAAAAAGACACACAATTTGCAGTTATTTTTAGTTTCAAATTATAAGTTCCATCTATTTGTAATTCCAGTATAAAAGGTCAACTTAGCATATTTTGTAACTATTATGGCTTAAATCTAGTTGATAATTTCCTTAGCAAGCTAATGTTTGCTTACTTCCTCACTCTTGTAAATCCTCCTATTTATTTCTTTCCATAGTTGTTATTGTAACAGTTATTTTATAAATTACTCCATCATGCATCTATTACTTGAAAATACATGTAATCTAATTTAGAGTTGTAATCCAATCATAAGAAGAGCAAAAGTTGTTAGTAAATGTAAGATCATGCTCCAGACATCCTTGGAGTACTTGCATTGGAACAACAAATGTTCTCTATCTTTTTCAGTTTCTTTGCATAATACACACTTAGGGTTAAAAGATCCAAACCACCTTTTTTTAGTTTTGATCATTTTCTTGATAACTAGCTAGTTGAATATCGATGCTTTTGGGTTCAAGTAGTTTTTCCATAAGAGGTTTAACCAGGGTATAATTTCTCCCTCAGCCTGTAGTGTCTTACAGCGTGACTTATTAGTGAATACTCCAGTAGGATCTAGCTTCCAAATTACAATGTCCTTCATCAGCCCTTAAGTGATCTGAGGGAGGTATTCCATCAGTGAGTTAAATAATCTAAAGTTGCTACTCTATTGCCCATCAAGCATTAGTGAATATACTCAAGCATCGAGACAAACTCTAAGAATTAGATAGAAGATTTAATTCCTTAAACAGAGAGGGTTGTACTCAGACTAATTATCAAACCACACCCATACATCTTATCCATTTTTGAGCTTGTATTTGATCCAAGGGCGCACTACATTTCTCAACTTCAACATTTGTGTAAAGGTCCATGAGTGTTCCCTAGACCTCTTTGTCAAAGAAGTTGCTCAACTTCATAGCTTCCGTTCAAGCATCATCTTGGATAGGGACCCCATTTTAATGAGTTCATTTTGGTAGGATCTCTTCAAGCTGCTACAGCACTTTGCTACCTTCAGTAACTACCGGTTTGAGTTTACAATGTTGTTTAGTTTAGTAAAAGTGTAAGTGAGTGATAAGCGTACAAATAGGATTGGACATGATTGATTTATTAGTTAGAATCGAGTGAATTTAACTAAGTGTACAAATGATTTTTAAAAAAATAAGTGTACAAATAGGATTGGACGTGGTTGATTTATTAGTTGGAATCGAGTGAATTTAACTAATTTTTGGAATAATAACATTTTCTTCTTGTATTATAATTCTCTTTGTAATTTCTTGTTGTAATTATTGTGACATTCAATGTGAAGTTTGCGGACGAAGAGTGTATCAAAAAGACAATAAAATACAACCTTAAGTACGCTCTTGTATCTTAATTGTAATATATGTCCTATTTATTAAGAGAATGGAAATTTAATTAAAATTGATCAAGACTAGCTTCTTAACATAAAACTAGTAATATTTTTACAACATTGTCAATTGTTGAGCACTTTGAAGCTATTTTCTGTGTCAATTAATTTAGTATGTGATATGAACATAAGAATTCGAAAATTTTTGAAATGGGCTCGAAATTTTGTTGAAAGCTTAATTCCTGACACTACTTTGACATATTATCTAAATTTTATACAATTTTACTACCTCTGGTGCACATGTCTAAATTTTGAGCATAATTTTCAAATATAAAAAGATCAAATGTTTAAGAAAGAGGTACTCTATTATTTTACTATTTTTAGATGAAACAATTTTGAATCATGCATATTTGATTTAAGTATTGAAATCTCCAAATAAGTCTTCAAATATAAGAATTTAGTATAACCCAACATATTGAAATTTATCAAAATTAGTTGGAGCTAACAAAAAAGACGGTATATTCTATTTCAACTTACAAATAATTAAAGAATAAAACGAAACAGATCATATCCCACGTTTCAAGTTTTTTCGTTAGTGTCCGAATTAAAGGTTGTATAGTTTTGTTACCACTAATTCATTTTTCCACATCTTTTAGTCTTAAAGATTTAAAGAGAAGATAATGATTCAAAAGGTGAATATCTCGTTTTTATACAACATGATATTATAGAGAATGAAATACAAGTTTTCATTACACTGAAATTCTCGTTACATATATATCAAAGGATATACGAAGAAAATGATATTTTGTAAATTTTTCTTGTATATTATATACTATGTACAAACTAATACAATGTAAAGCAAAACTAATACTATATACTATGTACAAATTAATATATTAATTAACATTTTTCCTTACTCTGAATACTTTGAAATTAATTGATACACATAAGAATATAAATTAATAAACTAAAAGATGACACATGGTGACCTATTTATATATGTGCAATCGAAATATGCAAAAGCAAAGACACTTTCCTGTCTAATTAAATGTACATAAATTATTTAATGTAATTGATTTAAAATAAAATATATTTATTTTTTATATATCTTGTCTATATGTTTTTCACCATATTTCCTTTGTATGGTAAAATTTAGTATAGATATATTACTTTTAATAATCCTATTATTTTAAACTAAGCAAACAGCGTTTGAATTATTAATATTTCCTTTTAATAAACTTATGTAAAAATATTTGTTAAAAATGATAACAATATTTTCACATTTTTAATATTATTTATAAGGGATAATTATACCAAATCTAATGTAGTTTAAACTCCTTAATTTTTCAAAGTTGTCATATAAGTCCTTAAAGTTTGGTTTTTATTTTACTTTTACCATCTGTGTTAATAAATCTATTTTATAAAGTTGTCACTTTTTGTAAAATAACAACATCATTTTTAAAATTTTAAATTTAAAAAAAAGTTCAAATTGTATCCAATCAGCTTTTGGGTTTGGCCCAAAGCTCAGGCCCAAATTTTTTTTTTTTTCACCCTGACCAAAGCTTGAATGATTGTCGTCTCTACGTTTTTTTTTCCCCTGTCTCACAGAACTAGGCACAAAATTAATAACTAATATGTTATAAAAGAGAGGTAAATCCTTACGTACAGGTTGATGAGTAAGATAAGTTTGCAGCAAATCAAAGGACATGAATCCAATCATGGAGGAGGAAATTTTCTTATTGGCTTAGTTATGGCTGTAAGAACAAGAACAGATTCTCTAGTTTCGCAAGAGATTGCTTGCATCTAATATCATTTAAATTTCACAGTACTAAAACAGGCTTTTTGCCAGCAGCCTCTACCAAGTTTTTACTTCAGATGACATCTACTTTTTGTCAAAACATACTTACAGAATAAAGAATCTTTTATCTTGTCAAGAAGTTCGAGGATGCTGAATGATAAATCCCGACCATAAATATCGGGGACTGATCAAAGTCCCATGTGCGCTTTTCAACGGCAGCTGAGGAACTTCTTATTTAACATTAGCTACTAGCTAGGTGGTTAATTAAAAAACCAAATCTCAGAACGCTGAAACAAAGTTAAGAACCTCTTGCAGAAACTGTACTTAAAAAGAGTTCAAAAGTCTTCAGTTTTTCGTCCTGTAATTACATGTATTTGATCAAACATCAACAGGGACTTCCGGCTTCTGACTTAACTAACTTCCCTAAAAAAAAATAAAAAAGGAAAATTCTCACTTTCCGGTGTTAGTCTGAAACTGCACTCCTTATTTGCTGTACAGTGTGCAGACAGCTACTCCTAGTTTGCAGAATCTGAGCTTCCATTCTCGTAAATTAGCTCAGATGTGAATAAGCGAGCTAGGTTGTTGTAGTTTTAGAAACAAAACCAAACCCCAGAAGGCAGCAGCTCCAGACCCTTGCTTAACCCATCAAGTCAATGAGCAGGTAATGTTAATCATGCCAGCAAAGAAGAATAACAGTGCATCTCCATATGATGTAAAGCCTGGTTCTTTGCTCTCGAATATGCTTGGAACACCTCTGCCACGACCTCTGCTTTATGCTCCTAATAGGAAATGCGGGTGCAGCCATATTGGAGTGAGTCCAGGAAAATTATAGAGTACGTGTGGGTACCAGAAGTTACGAGTTGTGGCTTGGAAGAGTCTTGAGGACAATGGGCGTTTATATAGGAGGAGTTGAAGAAGATATGCAAGGAAATAATTTGTGGTGGGTGGCAACTGTAGGGGTCTGGTTGGGACAATGGGCCATAGTTCCTACACTGTTCATGCAAAGTTGACAAAGCAGACCTATAACCTTGTCTGCTTTGCCAAACCAACTCGATGAGGACTTGTCATCCAACTCTGGCCACTAAGGGTCATCCCTGTGTCGCATGCATTACATAATATACCTTTCTTCATTCATGCAATGCATTTAAACTAAGTTCCAGGTGCTTCAGACCAACAGAATATTTGATTGGTTTTCAGATCAAACAAACTGCATATATTCTTCCCTCATCATACCAATACCTTCTCCACATCCCACGACCATTTAATTATCTTGACTGACAGAAAGAAACATGAAAAATGTTGCTGAGACCAAAGTGGTGAAGTTGATGATCATGTCTTGCTACATAGAAGCTCCATTGACCGAACAAGCCCACTGCACATTTGAGATGGTTAGGTACTCATTATTAGTAAGCAAATGACCCTACTTATTTATGTCCATCGTGTCCTAATCAGTGGCAGCTTGACTTCGGGAACACACGGTACACTAGCCACTAACGGCTTCTATCAGAAAGTTGGCAGAAATTATTATCAGATTAGGCTGCAGGCTGTATACTGTATAGAAAAAATTCAAAAAACTTTTGAATTTGTAAATTATTTATTTAAAATAAATTAATAAATAAAGTTGAATATCAATAATTATTTAAGATATCATATTTTTGAAATCCAAGAATCTCCAATAATTGAAGATTTCGGAAAGTTCATGACACTCGTCTCCACGGTTGGAGCATAGTGAATGCAATTAGTATAGGTAATTAAGTTGGAAGCTGCAATTAGTATATGTAACTTATTTAAACTCAAGTGACAAGCCAATAGTTTATGCACTTGATTGACAGACAAATAATGTAATCTGCCAACGGCCAAATCACAAAAAAATTGCACTTGGTGAAGGTAGCCCAAAATGACGTCTCAACTGAACCAACCAGAGAAGAGGCATCCCCTTTTTTTGTTACTAGACTCCAACAATAAAAGTGTGTATAGTCTTTTTTTTTTTAATAATTTGTAAAATAATATTTGTATGTGGAATAACGTAAAGCTGAAAAAGGGGTGAGACAGTCAGTGTCAATCACAAGATGGTGGCCCACTTCTATAATTGCGGGTGATTATGAGGCAGTGAGTGAACAGAGACGGAAGTAGGTGGGGTCAATAGTGTATTTAGCCCCTCATCTTAAGATTATTAAATAATTATATATATATATATATTACATGGTAATGGTATTCCTAAATACCATTGTCTCATGTTTAAAATTGTTTTGTCCAATAAAAATTAGGTTAAAAGATGCAAATTTGTTTATATTATGTCTGAAAACGCGTATTAAGAGGACATGGTATTGGTGGGCCAACGAATTAAAATGTGACACATCGACTTACTTGTGGGTCCATCCCACGTGCTATCTATTACCCTAGTGTACTCCTAAAGCCTGACAGCCTAGGCCTCTCAACCTTATCTAAATTTAGGATTAGGACAATCCGATAAGCCCCTTCAGTTAACATTATGTGCAGCTATCTAACTGTTCTATTTTCTTTTCACTTTTTTTTTCTATTTAATTTATACCCACTATTAGTTGATGCCAACTGTTTCAAGTCACTGTTAAGAGTTTTTCTTTCAATGCAAAAATAAATCCAATATGTTAGGAATACATTTAAATTTCGTATAATAAAAAAGGAAGAAATATCCAAGGTGTGTATACTATTAATGGTGGTTGGTGGAGAAAATATGCAACAACATGAATTCCGGTATCATGTCTTGTTGGATTAATGAAGAAAGCCAACATTCTTTAGGAAAAGACTTCTATGGTTGATTAAGGTTTCTCTGCAACCTCCTTAATTCAGGATTTCTTTTCCTTCTCATCTTTCATGCGTGTAATGTAAGTTTAATGAAGTTTTATGAAGAATTAAGGATTGTAGCTTGGGGTTTTGTAAACTACCTATGGTCTCATTTGATAGATCCAGAGGGGACAGAAGGGCCTCAACAATCTGCAGTAAATGAAGAAAATCAGCAACACATGTAATGAAACATGGCCCATGAATATCTGAAAATTAAATGGTCTCAGTCACTCTCTACATGTTCAATTCAGATATTCTTCTGCAAAGTTGACAGAAAATTGTGGACTAGAATATTGGCAATAATTGATTCAACGTCCCTGATGAACTTGTTTCGACAGCTTAAAGAATCAGGGAAGAAAATAACATGACAAGTTTAACGTCTCAGTTGATCATGTCTGAATTAGTATATTGTCCATTTTTTTTTTTATGGAAAACCGTTTCATGCAAGAACATCTTTTAACAATCTCAAGTTCTCCTCTGGTTAATATAAAAGTACTAAACTCGGAAAATAGTGCCTCAGCCTTCCCATTTTTAGTGTTCTTGCTATTTACTTTCAGTAAACATGGCCATGCAAATATCTGCTTCCAAAACATGGATAACCACCATAACTGAAAACTGCATTCAGCACATCAAACCATGAAAATTATGCACAAACAACCATCCTTCAGACATCCACTTCGGCGGAGGGAGCTAAGAACCAATCTGAGTGGGGGTAAAAGCACATTGTATTATGAACAATGGGAGTAAACATTACATAAGGAGCTTCAAGATTTGATTTCTCAATGGATAAATATATAAAACCTGAACTTTGAATATTTGAATCAAATAAATGAACTTGATAACATTTCGACAAGTAAAGAGAGAGTGTAGCTGCCATCATTAGGGACACTGTATCTCCGCCCTTGCATACAGTAATGAAGCACAAACGGTAGGCCATGGGCTTTATATCCTCACGTTCATGGCTCTCCCAGTGCTTTCTTGATATCAGCCTATGCCCATAAAGAAGGAAGCAATGCAAGAATGAGAATTCAAGGGACGACATGAAGGCTTGTGCAAAAGGACAGACATAAGAGAGGGAGAGAAACCTCAAAGGACATAGGATTAGTAGTGGGACCATAGCGACCTATAACGTGCCCATCCATGTCGATTAAGAACTTGGTGAAATTCCACTTTATCCTAGCACCAAATGATCCACTTCTACTTGCCTTCAGAAACTTATAGACTGGTGCTGCATTTGCTCCATTCACGCGTACCTTTGGAAAAAATAAGCATCGAAGATTAGTCAATTAAAGTACAAAGTAACCACAATGATTTAGATGCCTTGCAGCTAGATAATGTGTCATAAGCATGATAACAGACAAAGGAGTTGCATGAATATCATGAACTAAATGACTGTCTAATGATTCTTCTTATGCATCAGAAACTATAAATGTCTCTGGAAATTGTCCATCCTATGCAACTATTTTAATTTGAACTAGAATTACTATTGAGCCAAAATCCTGATGGTCTTCAACGACATTTTTCTTATTTTATTATTTAACCAATATATTTTCTCTTCCTCAGCTGTTATGCATCCTGTGCCTTCGAAAAAAGAATACAAACTCTTGAAGCTTTTAATTGTCTCAAACAATAGAATCCAAATAAATCTGATGCTAAAGTTCGTAGAAGACAGTTTAAAGCATAAGAAAAAGAAGTTCCACCAGGTTGATTCTGCAGGTTCAATGTTGCTAGGAGCCTAGAGGAAATGGAACCCATCATTTAAATAGCATATATATATTCTTAAAGGAAAACAAACTACACCAGAACCACTATCTAATCTCAGCACAGAAAAATTCAGGCAGTGAAAAAATACATATCAATGAATACTCCAGAACTGACACATCAAGTCTAAGCCAGTTGAAAAAATTTAAGAATCAAAATATATTTGGTTAGACAAGAAACATGGACTGGCCGATAACTGGAAACTCTATAACCATACTACCTAATCTCAGCGTCAAAAGCATTTGGAACTTGAACTCAAGTTTTTCCGTATCAAGCACAATCAACCTTGAATAACAAATACAAGATATCTCAACCAAAACTGAAGTACAAGAAAAAACAGCATTGTTGAAATGTTGATATGATACTTATATATCAGCAAGTCTACAGCCAACTAAGTTGACAAGACAAGTAAAATTATACAAGCAGGTTTCAATAAACATCTCCACAAAGTACGGCATTTGGTTGAGAAGAACATCACAAGAAATAGCTTTATGTAGAAAATAGATCAACTTTCAAGGGCAGCTGGGAACAACCAAATATTTAACTATCAATAATACGGTCCCAAATGGATATGAATAATCAAAAATCGGGACATGTGAATAGGCCAATGACTTTTTTGTCTTTCATTTTCGTTCCTAGCAATATGCAGCTAGCCATTAAACTGGCCATAAACTGCAGTAGTTACTTTCTGAAATGTATGGTCCTACCCTATTGTCCAGCATCTAAACAGTTTTAAGATGTGGCAGAAATTACCAACTCACTGTTGAGTTACCAGAAAAAATTTCAAGAAGAAAATTTATTCACAAGAGAAAGATAAATTATTCACAATGGAATCTGGTGGGAATTCGACTAAAAGGCCATGGATTGGAATCAAATGAAACTGATTAAAACAATCATATAAGTGAACATAAATGATCAAAGCCACATGGGCGAACATATAAAATTGTTCATAGTCAATCAGATCAACAGATCAAATATTGAAAAAGATAATAACTAACCATATAACAAGAAAGCTCTGTTACCTTCTGCATAACTGGATATTCAGCATTGAATCTTGTACAAGCAAACCCCTGCGCCTCCAGGCTTGTCCCAGGTTCTTGATTCAAAAATTGGTTGCATGGAAATGCCAAGATTTCAAGGCCTGATAGCAACCATTAGCACATGGATGCTCAATTAACAAACACGACGAACTAGAGAATTAAAAGACACACAATGGCGAATATGCGTTTATCCTAATGTATGAGATTTTTGCAGCAGAAGTGAGTTTTTTTAATCAGGTAAAACTATCCAGCATCAGTTAACTTGGTTGACAGCATTAAAAAAGACATGTTCGCCATAGAATTATGCATCGTAGGAATAAAGTGGTTTAAATAGTATCGAGTTTTATCAACAAATCCTGTCTCTGGCATCAAAAGGGTCCTGATATCCTATTGATAAAGCAGATCATAGTACATGGCCCGCAACTTATATGAAAGTCCTGATCTTGGATTCTTTCCCATATCAGATTTACAGTACCCCAGAATCATTATCATCTTGATGCTTCTTCATTTTAATCAAGAACATAACTTCATGTCAGATCGTTTAATCGTAAATGTAACCACTAAATAAAAAATGCAAAAACAACCCCAAGATTAGAAAGGTATAATGAATGTATCTATTTTAGGGGGGAAAATCAGAATTGAATATCAAAATTGAAGAAAAAGACTGAATGAGGAGGGAAAATATCAAAAGATGAAACAGGCAAGGAAAAAAAACAAACAAACATACCTTTGTCTCTGTATCTTGAATAAAGTTCTGTCAACTGGGTATAATTTGTTTCGGTGAACCCACTGTTCCAAAAGCGTAACAAATTAGAATTCTCCATTCTAGAAGAACTTATGTTATCATATCCAGAAAAAGAAAAGAAATAAAAAAAGGCAGAAGACGAAAAGCCAAACCATTTGGAGGCGACATTAACAATAAGAAGAACCCTTCCTCTGTAAATGTTGAGGTCAATATCCTGACCTTTGCTATCCTGACAGAAAAAAACAAAAGCATTACAAAGCTTGTATCAGACATATACAGACGCAATTTACTGCCAGAGGAATACTTATACGAAACTACTTTCAACCCCAAGAAAAGAAAGGTATATAATCATGTAAGGAAAGACAGTAACAAACCTTAACAGTGAATTCATGGATAGATGTCTCAGGTACAGACGGACCAGAACCCATTTTGCTGGTCTCAGGAACACAGCACATTGTTTGCACCTAAAAGCAGCAAGTTACTTTCTAAATGAAATAAGCTTGAAAGATATATCACAAATGAAAATAGAAATTGCCCACTAAATATGACAAATAGATAGGTAGAAAATCCCCAAATTTTTGAACAAACAGAAACCCAGAAATTTCGAACTCAAAGGTTTTCAAATGAATACTCAATAGATACATTCCAACAATACACTGAATTATAGCAACTGACGCCTACGCCACATGCTATCACAGAAATATTGGCAATCCACAGTCCAAAATCCTATTAAGAATCTATTTTTGCTTACCTATGAAGCATCCAGAACACAATCTCTAAAACTGATAGGAAAAACAAAATAGGAAAGCATAGAGACAGAAAAATTCAACGACTTTTAAGAGAGAAATAAAGAGAGGGGGAGAGAGAGATACCATAAGAAGAAGATCGAGGAGAAGAGGAGTTGTTATTCTTCTTGGCCATGGCTCTGATAACCAATGAATTGCACCCATAAGAAGAAATCTTGCGCCCCGAATCCCTAATCTCCAAAACCCCAATTGCGATGACCAGATCTCGTCGACGCTAACCTGACTTGGATGATTTCCATTTGGTTACGAAGACTAGAGAGAAAAACGCCAAGACCCTTATGGAGAAAACGAGAGAGACGAGTGTGAGATGGGGCAAACTTGATTCGTGGACAATATAAAGAAGAGAAAGAAGAAAACTAGAGAAAAACCAACGAAGAAGAAACGTCAGAGAAGAAAGTGGGAAAGTAACGCGACTGGCGAAATTTTAAATATTAAGAAACAAGTCAACCCCGACGTTTTGTTCAACAAAACGTCACACTTTTTCTTTCGCGACGTTTTAATAAAAAAACGTCACAAAAAATGTTATAAATTTATAATGTTTATATAAAACGTCACGAAAAATGTAAACTTTTCGTGACGTTCGTCACGAAAAGTCATTACAATTCGTGACGTTTTATTAATAAAATGTCGCGGATTGTATTAATTTGTTGTAGTGGAAGCAAAAGAACAAAAAGAACAAAATATATGGAGAGGAAAAGGGAAGTAGGTTTTAAGGGCTATCAAAGATTTGATTTATAGACAAAAAAAAGAGCAATTGATAGGTGAAAAAGTTGAGAGGACATGTGATGTGGGGAATAGAGAGAGATCCACCTGGTAAACCGCCATCTTCGCATAACATCACGGAGATGAGAAATAGTTTTCCTTTTTTATCCCTTTTTTATATTTTTTCTTTTCTTTTTTACAAATATTTGTTTTCTATACTTGAAGTAAAAAAATATAAATTTCTTAAGTAAAATTTTTAATTTTAATTGAAAGATCCTTCCTCTTAATTTTTAATTACAAAATAATGATAAAAACTTCAATTACGCATCATATAAACATTAATAAACTAATAAAATATTATGAATTATTAAGTTATGTCGAATTTAATTAGTTCGATATGAATTTAAAACATGAGTTAGATTATTATGTAAGTAGTATTTTATTAGTGTATATATAATATTCATGTCAAATGTTTTTAACATTTTTTTAACTAAAATCTAAAAGCAGCGATTGCTCTAAAAAACTAAAAATTATTTGAATGTAGTAAAAGAAATTGACCCAAATATTTTTTATGAAAGCATAATTTATATGTCTTTAAATAAGAAGAATTTGAAACTTTTGACAATGATGAGATACGATCTTCTTCAGAAAAGTATTTTTAATTTTTATTATTATTTTAAGTTTTATATTAGACTCAGATTTAGTTTGAATTATTAGATTTGATTTATTATTAATTCATTATGTAATAATAGACATTGGTATTTTTATTTCAATAAAATATTTTATTTTTGTTTATTTTTATAAATTTTACTCTTTTTATTATATATCAGTTATATAGCGGTTTAATATTAATTGAATCTTTAAATCTGAAACCTTTTCTTTGACTAGTTTTATGTCCAGTTTGATTTTTAAAACATTAGTAAAATTCCTTTTCAGGTAGGTTATAACATGCAAGAAAGGTCTAATGACTTAAGGTTGATATAATCATTATAGTAATCAGTAAGTATTAATTGTACTTATAGAGATAACAATGGCTTGAGTCAGGCCAAGCTTGAGCAATTGAGGCCTGATCGAGCCCGAGATAGTGGACCCTAGCTTGACCAAACTAGAGGTGACTTGCGCCCAAGCCCTCCCCAAGTCGACTCGGCCAAACTTTTTAAAAAATAATAGTTCAGGACAACGTCATTTTAGGTTAGAATGGTCCCTAGGCCTGGCCCAGTTTGAGGCTCGGACATTATCCATTGACTTCAAGTCTGGCTAGGTTAGTTTGGTCCGGCCCGGTTTCAATTGCCACCCCTATTTACTTAAGTGAACCACTCTTGATCTCGTTTCTTTCTTCTTCTTGGTGGCCCCCAGCATCCCTCTCCAGCTATTTCTTTTCTCTAACATGGTCTTTTGGTTTCTTCCCCTGCTGTTTTAGTTTTTTTAGACTCTCAGTTCAGGTTGTTATTCTGTTTCTTTTTCTGCTGTAGTTCGTATTTGCCCCAGATTGTTTTTCTATTCTGCTCCTTGTTGCGTAGGTTGTTCAAACCTGCCCGTAGCTGGCAGCTTTTGTTTTAATCTAATTATTTATCTTCCAATATCCTTAGGCTTTATATGCAGAGTTTAACATCTTCACTGTAAATGAGTCTTCAATGTGCTCAATACATTGACGTTGCCATATCTACTCCAAGAATCAAAAAAAGCCTTTAAGCATGAGGGGGGAAACCCCATCTACTGCAAACCACAGGGACAGAAAAAACACATAGAACTAGAAAAGAACAAGGAACCAATGAAAAAGGTCTGCTTATGATGCAGGAAAATTATGAAATGGTTGTCTATTTTGAAGTAGATTTTGCATCTCCGCCGATGCGAGCTCTCAGGTAAGCAAGGTGTATGTCTCTCGAGGGCAAGCATCCTTTGACCATAGCTATTTCAAGTAGTTTTTGACTCCACTTCCATAAGATTGGCAAATTCTCTTCGGTTATGAATGCCAGCTCCATGACTTCTTGGCGCAGTTGATACCAGTAGATCATGTAGAAAACAACAATGTCTAGGTATCCAATGGACTGACCTCCAAAGAACTCCTTTCCTTCTAGCTCTTTATCGAGCAACTTCAGTTGCTTAACTACTTCTTCAAATATATGCTTCTTCTCCTCCCCTGTAGCATCGCGGGACTTAATTACCAATTGAAGGATCTGCATAAATTGATTATGAATTATATCAGGTTCACATGTGGACACAAAATGTTAAAAAAGCAATAATTGCTGATATGAACAATTTTAACTTACTGTTTCATCGAGAAACTTTGCCCAGAAGCGTGCAGTGGCTCGATCATAAGGATCTTTAGGCAAAATGGGATTGTTGTTCCATGTGTCCTCGATGTACTCTAATATGACGAGCGATTCCGCAATTGGTTTTCCATTGTGAACAAGCACAGGAATTTTCCTGTGAACTGGATTATACTCCAGTAGCAAAGAACTCTTGTTGGAAAGGTCTTCTTCAACATATTCATACTCTACCCCTTTCAGTTTCAAGGCTAGTTCTATTCTCTGACTAAAGGGACTTGGTAAAGTGCCAAATAGTTTCACTTCAGCAACCATTATAAATTCCCAGTAACTAAGGCCGATTCTTCCAGGTCTCCATCTGTAATGTAGTTTAGCAGGCTTTTTATAGGAAGTGGGTGGCGGAGTTTGACGATGAGCAATATAGCTCAAAGCCAATAGCCTAGAAATTGTTTGTTTGAAAACTTAGGCATGTGCGTGTTTACGTAGTCAATGTCCTCACGGCCTGAACGCCATGGCCCACTCTAGTGGAACTTGCAATGTTCAATGTATTCGCCTGCCTAACAAGAAACAGGAAAGAAGACAAATGCAACTGCTTCATGTAAAACCGCATACCATAATTAAAAAATTTGTATGTATATTTCTCGTTGACTAATAGTTGGTAGAGGCATTACTTGAATTCTCAACTCAATTATCGTTGAATTCTCACCTGAGCAAAATTTTAATTACAAAAGAAAACGAAGCAAATTCGGTTGGCAATTCCTGCAACCTATCAATAATCTTTCTTTTTTTCTGTGGTAGTCAAAGAGGATTTTTATTGGGACGGAAAAGAGTATATATAGGTGTGCAAACGTCAGTGATTACATCTGACAAGTTTCTCTTGGTCCAACTAGTATGTTGTAGGAATTTAGCTCCTACCAAGTAGGTAATTAGATGAAACTGATGAAAACTTCTTTAAGCAAAATTGTCATCGGAGAATTACTATAAAAGGTTTTCCAGACAGAGGTTCGACTTGTTCTTTGCAAATATCTATTCTTGACCGTTTTAGTTTTAGTTCTAATCATTTGAACGAGTACTTATTGGGTGTAATTTTTAATTATTAAACCTCAATAACCAGCAAATGCATGGTTTGTTAGCATAGAATCAAAGGTATCGATCTTACAAGAAGGGAATTAATTTAATTTTAAAATCTAAGGCCAAAAACAAATAATAGAAATTCAAGATACAACGAAACGAATATGAGAGTTTAGTTCAAACAAACAAATTAATAATCAAACACGAACATACTATTTACTAAGCAATTGTAACACACTCAAGAATCAACACAAGAAAATTAACAATTAAGATAAAGGGAATTTTAATTATCCTTAATACTAACCTAACTGATTATGAATTATTAGATTGTTGATTCTAGACTATCTTAGGATTGATTACTCTCTCTCAAGTTATAAACATTAACCTTAAATCTTAAACCCTAATCAGATTATGGATTATGCAATCTCTTAATTCATAACCTATCTAAAATCCTAATTAATTCTGAAGTTCTTTAATAAACTATCAGAAACCTATGCAACATCTCTCTTGGCATAAATTTTCGGTCTGATTTAATTATAATTTCTATTAAATCAACTAACTCTCGTTAGTCTAATTTAATCATTTTCAATTCACTCCATGCTCTCAGTTTATTATCGAATTATGCAATAGCATAATCAAACCATAACAAGAATTCAAGAATAAAATTTCAAAAGTGAGTTTAGAGCATCCTTGACATTCTAGATCTATCATTAACTATTCAATCCAATTCTATACAATAATAAAACTAAAAATAACAAGAAATACAATTTAAAATGGATTACGAGAGGCAACAACGTTGGAAAACCTCCTGATGTAGGAAGTACTTCGAGTCAGCTTCTTCTCCTCTTCTCTCTTCCTCTCTCTCGATGATTTCTCTCTAAGGTTCCTCAAGGTGGCTAATACAAAAGCTCTTTCTCTTCCTCCTTTTGTTATTTTTATATTCTTTTGTGTTTTAGGAAACCCTAAGAATTTTTCAAGATTCGAAAGGTCCAAAAAATCCCTCGAAACTTGACGTTCATGAGTGTCAGCATGTTTACCCAATGCAGGCCACGATCGTGGCTCACATTGAGCCTTCTGTCACGATCATAACATGTAAGCTATGATCATGGGACAAATGTGGAGGTTCTGTCACAATCATGGGCCATTATTTCAACCCGAATGTCTCTGAAACTCCTGCGTAAAGTAAATCACTTGTTAATATAAAAATGAGATGTAATATGTAAAATACACAACAATGGGGATTGAATTGTGTAATCTTTTCAAAAATATTAATCTTTTGAGATTTCTTAAATTTCTTTACCGAATTCAGAAAATCACAAAAATACTTTGCTAAAGTTGATAAGCAATGCAATCGCAAGTAATATTATCTACTCGTCTAACAAAAAGAAAATTAAAGGATAAAGGTTAGAGAATAGACATTGCGATTTTATACTGTTTCATGCCAAACCTTGAGCTACGTCCAGTCCTCAGAGTTTGTCTGAGATTTCACTATACTCAACTTTACAAGTATTCTTTTTACACTTGCAGAGCCTCTTCAGGTCTCTCTCACAAAGTATTCTTTATCTGTTATCTTAGCCTCTCCAGGCACTAGCCTTTCTTTCTCTCTCTAGGAAAGATATTTTTTAGTTTCACATTACAGATGTATTTGCTCACTTCTTTCATGTTGGACTCCAAACTTTTTCTAGAAGATTAGAACTATTAAATGATAAAATTTTGGTGATTAGTCGTGAGTAAAGATCAAATGAATGAAAATTCTTGAACCAAGAAATGATAGACAAGAATAAAGTAGTGAATTAGAAATGTGGATAGATTCATGTGTTTCTTTGGTGCTTTTGGTAGATAAGAGATTTTGAAATGGGAGCTAGATTTCGCCGGTGGTGGATGACTAGGTGCAGTTGGTAGTATCCGACGTGGTCCGGTTGAAGTTCGTTTGCTTGGGAATGTAGTCGGTTCGGGAAGGGTGAAAGCATGGCTAAGATCGACAATTCCCATCCTGCATAAACAGTCTAAATCCAATGGCTCTAGTTCACAAGCTACTGTCATGTCAGTATTATCAAGATCTAACACACCCAAATTAATTTCCATCTGTGTGATATAGGAACCAAAGATTAATGGTTTAGATTTCTTATGCAACACCGAATGAAATTGATGCATAAACCAAAATCCTAAATTGACGGGAATATGCCTATCCATGCACCATATGAAATAAAATTCAGCTTTCGATAAAGTACCTGCAGCATCCTTGCGATCAGAAAAATTAAAGGCTAGCAACGTATGAATAATCTTGAAAACCGGGTTCCTAAGAAAAAAACTTTTGGACAAGCTAGCATTGTAAGGACGGGGATCGATAGACCATTGACGCCATAAATCCTAAGCGTTAAAATCTGTATGAAAATCAAATTGGGAAATAAGAAATAATTCATGTTCACATTCAATAGTAGATATAAAACCCAAAGAAACATTAAACTCAGCAATTGACAATGCAAATTCCGTCCCCATTAATCGAAATTCAGCAGCTTCTTTCTTATTGACATCAAAATCGTTATCGCAATTAAATTGGAATGTAGTGTAAAATTCTCTCATTAATTCCTCAAAAGTGGGACAATTGATTCTAGCAAACGCACTCCATGCAATAGGACCCATTAATTGCATAAAGGA
>JANITW010000010.1:12630110-12642392 GCA_027564335.1 Erythroxylum williamsii | reverse complement strand
ACTTCCTTCTAACAAATTATTCTCCTATGTCTTAAGTCTCTATTGATACCAAGATCATTCAATTTGGTTCATTATTCTATGATTTATGCTTAAAATACCGTAGATTGTGCACATTTAAAATTTTGGTTAATGCATGATTATGCATTCAAGTTGTACACCTCATATCGCTCAATTCCAATATCCAAAAATTACAATACAAATTTAAATCTAAGATAATAAGCTAAAAAAGACACCTCAGCCTAATTCATCCTACATCAATACAGTTTATTCAATAAACATAGGACCTGATTTCTGTCCCTAGTAGTGCTACTGCCTAGTCCAAGACTTACTTTCAAGCTCAATTTCAAGACCCTTAAAGACAGAATTCAAATTCAATTTTTTCTTAACATTTGTATCCAAATTTCTCTAGTTCAATTTAAATGAAGAATAATTCATTTGTAAATATAAAGATCAAAATATAGCTAAAATACCGAAGCATGTTCAATAAAAAAATTTCAGTTATCAAATTCCAGCACACCTCAACATTTTCATCCTAACACCCCCTTTCGAGATAACTTTGCATGATCATTATGACAAGGAAATTTGTGTATTTCAGTAACACTTTCTTCTAGACAATTGTTCCAACATGTTTCCAGTTTCTAATAGCACCAAAATCATACAATTTGATTCAGTATATAGAAAGTTATACTCAAAATATTTCAAATTGTTTTAAAACTGTAACAGAACTCCTAACTCAACTTCCAACAAGATTTTGAAATTCTTAGAGATAGAATTAATATTCGACGTCTTCAGGAAAGTTGTAGCGATATGTCTCTAATTTAATCTGAATCAGGGAGAAATGTATTTGGATGTCTACAGTTCAAGATACAATCAAAATACTGAAGCATGTTCCATGAAAACAATATAGCTCACATATTCCAACACAATCAATCATTAACATCATATGGAATTCATCCTAATTCATCATCATCAATTCTCTATTATAACATTCCATAAACACTAATATTTTACTTACCATTTTAATTCTAATCCCAGCTCAAAAGTCACTCCTAAATCAGTACTCCAAACATGCAGAAGCATCACTCATTCAAAGTGAAACTTGGAAGGATTTTAGCTAGGACAATACGACAACTATATTCTGATTCTCCACTTAACTTTGTGAGGGTGAAGCACAAATTTTGGTGCAACAATCAGGCATAAACATAAACAAATATAGGGAGGTGCAAGGAAGAGTGCTTCTGTGGTGTGTGAGAGGAAGCAAGAAGAGAAATGACCATAGTTGGAGCTGCTCCTGCTAAAACTTACACCTAAGATGTTAGGTGTCAACTAAAGGAATGGACATATGTCTTATGGCATGGTCAGCACTTATCAAGCATAGGTGCTGTCAAATGTCTCCAATTAACTAAGTCACTTGTCCATTAATCAAATATGCCATTTGCCATCAAATTACTAGCCCATTTGTCACACAATGATTGATCCATTTGTCAATTAATTCTTAGTCCATTTGTCACCAATTACCTATGTCAAATGTAACTCAATTATAGGCTAAATCGTCTAAATTTTTCATGTATCAATTTATCCTACCACTTGGCATTTGTCTTAGTCCAAATGTACCTTAAATTCACCAAAAATTTTGAAATAATGCTAATGATCTCCAAATAAATTTTTAACATAAATAACTCACAATTCACATTTTAATCACATTTATAAATCAATTATACCCAAAAAAAATGTCAATGAATGCATGTACAATTTTTTTAATGTATCAAAATAAATATTCACATATGTGTGAATATGCAATGATGCATTACCATAAATTATGCTTCCTAATTTCTTATTAATCTCCAATAAACACCATTTTAACCCTAATTCAAGTAATAGGATTTTACAATGGTGGTCTAAAAAATAGTTGACCCAGACCAATCTGCTTTTGTGCTAGTAGGAGTATGTTTCATAATATCTTTTTAACGCAGGAACTTGTCAAGGGCTATAGCAGAAAATGCATCTCCCCACGATGCATGATTAAAATTGACATTACAAAAGCCTATGACACGGTTTCATCGAAATTCCTAGAAGACATGATGAAAGGGTTAGGATTTATAGACAAGTTTGTATGTTGGATTATAGAGTGTATAACAACAACTTCATTCTCAATGTCGATCAATTGCACATTACATGGGATGTTTAAGGGTAGGAGAGGACTACGACATGGGGACCTTATATCACCCACCCTCTTCTTGCTATGTTTGGAATACTTATCTAGAGTGTGAGAAGCAAGAACAACCAATGCCCCCGCTTCAACTTCCACCCAAAGTGCAAGACAGTAGGTATTACACACTTTGCCTTTACCATTGACCTTATATTACTTTCCAGAACTGATTTGACATCAATCTGTGTACTGGTGGATGGGTTGAGGGAATTAAGAGTGGTGGTAGGATTGAAGGTAAACCCCTCAAAATCCAATATCTACCTAAGAGGGGTATGTGGAAGAGAAAGAGAAGACAATTTGCAGATGGTTGAGTTTACTATTATAGAATTCCCAGTTTGGTATTTGGATGTTCCCTTGGCATCTATGAAGGTCTTGATGGCTCAATTTTTGGTATTGCTTGAATCCGAGGAGAACTATATTAATGCATGGAATGGAAAGAAACTTTCATATACAGGGAGGATTGAATTGGTCTCAATCAAAGACATACAAATACTGGCCCATTGGGTTCAATCAGAAACATATATCTCCTCATATCATCTTTACTCTAATATTAACACCTTCATACATATCTTTAATAACTCATATATAGGCCATAAGAACTCCCTTAACTTCTAAGCTTCTAAGCACCTCTATATGGTTTCCCTAGATTCCCTATCATAAGCCTTCTTTAAGTCGATAAAAACTATGTGTAGGTTATGCTATCTTTTTCTATAATATTTCGTTAATCTTCTAAGGAGATGTAACGCTTCTATCATGAACCTTCCTGACATGAAGCTAGATTGGTTCTTTGAGATAAGTACATCCTTTCTTAATCTCTTTTTAATCACCTTCTCTCATAACTTCGCGGTGTGACCAAGTAGTTTAGTGCCTTTATAGTTATTACAACTTTGGATATACACATTATTCTTGTATAGAGGAATTATCATACTAAGTCTCCACTCATTCGATAATATGGCGGACTTAAGGATCACATTAAAAAGCTTGGCTAGCTAAGTAAGACCTTATTTGCCTAGGCTCTTCTACATCTATGAGTATCTCATTAGGCTGTATTGCCCTTCTAGTCTTCATCTCCCTCAAAGTTCTTTTAATTTCTTCCCTTGTGATTTGCCGACAACAAGTACAGTTACGATACTTTTTGAACATGTTAAGATCACCTAAAGTGATGTTTTCCTCTACACCGTTATTTAAAAAAAGCTATAGAAGCATCTCTGTTACATTCTCTTAATGTTATTTTCAATCATAAGCACCCGCTTTGCTTCATCTTTTATACAACAAACTTGATCTAAATCTTTCGCTTTCTATTCCCTATCTCTCACCAACTTAAATATATCCTTTTTTTTCCATCTTTAGTTTCCAATCGTTGATATAATTTCTTGTAACCTCAACCTTTAGCTTTTGAGACTATCTTCTTCTCTTCTTTCTTTGCAAGTTTGTAACCTTCTTTATTAACTACTCTCCCTACCTATGTGGTGCTATCTAATAGAGCTTTATAGATAACTTTCTTAATCTTAATCTTTTCTTATATATCTTTATTCCACCATCAATACTTCATCTTACTACCCTCTAGGCCCTTAGAAACACTCAAGAGCTCTCTAGTTGAATTTCTTAAAAGAATTGCTACTCTCTCCCACTTCCAGTTGTATCTCCTTTCAATTTCTTCTCTTCTCCATATATTACTTTCTCTTAATTGTTCTATTGTATCTCCTTTCAGGTTCTATAATTTGACTTTAATATATCTCCTAGGACTTCTCTTTTCCTCCAACCTTTAATTATAAGATCAATAACTATTAATCTATGTTGAGCTGACAAACAAGTGCTAAGTATTACCTTGATTGCTTGCAACTAGGTTGATCGCTCCTTATAAATTAGTCAATTTGAGTTTTCGTGGTTCTGCTCTAAAAGATTACCAAGTGTTCCTTGTTTTTCTTGAAAAAAATAGTTAGCACATAAGTAAAAATAATATTTGGTAAAAATAATATTTGATCTTATTTGCACGAAGTTTTTAAAAAAATAATTACTAAATTAAAAATATTTAAATATTTAACACTTCAAAGCATTTTATGTTACCAGAAAATTGAAGTTGAGAGTTTGTGCAATTGGGTCCTAGATATATGATATAAACTAATCCAACTCATTTATGTCTTATCATTGAGTCAAATGTAATCTTTCAATTGTTGACTTACCATTGCCACACTAATTTTGAGTCTTGTTTAACTTTCTCCCATATACGATTATGTTTCTAAAATCAAAGTAAAAAATTAATGTTTCTTGATAATTTACTTTAGTCCAAATGCTTTCAACTACTGTTACAAAGGAGGTTGGTAAGCAAAATTACTAGTAAATGTTACATACAATTAAGGGATGGCAAAAAGTAGCACAACTTCTTAGACATTAGGAGCTTAACCGGCAACATCATAACCTTGTGACAATAGAACTTGGCAGATCTAATCTAAATAACCTATCTTCCTTTCAATTTTCAAGTGCCTGTTAAATTATATAATTTTGCACTCCTCGTTTCCAAAATAAAAAAGAGAAAGAAACTGAAGTAACCTTCAAGTAATTCCTACTCCTCAGCTATAAATCAAAGTTTCTATAATTTTTATTGTATTCTATCATATCTACGCTTGCCAATGACGTCCTGCGTTCCACCACTGAACAGCTTAAAAGAAACACTTGGAATGTATCTCAAAGACAAAAGGAGTTGTAAGGGTTGTATGATTTCTTTTTGCAGATCGACATCACAACAAATTAAACCATACTATGCAAGAGAGAACAATGGGACAATTACATGACTGCTGCCTAAAGTTAAAAATTACCCCTCTCGCAATCTAATCTCCACAACTGACGATTGCGGTGCCGTCCTCTACATTTGCTTTGAATTGATAAATAAAATGCTTATGTACAACCCAATCCACCTTTTTCACACGAGTGCCATAACCCGCGCCGTATTTGAAAACTTTGTTCTGTTAGGGTCCTTCAGGTTAATGAATATCAACACCCTTGGACTCTTCCCTCCTTTGAACAAGCCGCAAAAATCACCAAATAGATTGATCGCCCTAACAGACCGCAACCAAAAAAGGGGAACATATACTTACAAATTCTGCAATAAAATTTCAAAGTTTAGGAGTGTGTAGACAACGTACCCAGTGCCTGCAGCACATTAATATCTGCTCATCTTGGCCCCCAAAATCCTGGAGCTGAAACACAAACCACATTTGAGCCTTTAATACCAGCCAATTGACTACAAACTAAGAAGCACAGAAACAAAAGAAGAAAATTGACCAATATCATTAGCAGTACATGAAGCATATATGTTACAAAGCCTGCAAGTACAGCATAGGCATGAATCTACTCTTTTACATCCTGCATTTCAATTTAAACTTGACAGAAATGCATTTGCTACTGCAACTTCACCTTCACAAGTTGGTCTAAAGGAAGCAAAATTTCTGTGACGTGTTCCTCTGAAAGGAAATTCCCACTCATGATGTGGGTATCTACTAGGCTCCTTTGGGAGACCACCGTAGGGACCTGATCCATAAGATGATTTGGCTTCCTCTGGGTACCGTTGACCTAGAGCAATTAAATATAAGCTCAGAATATTGGGGTGGACCTAAAGCAATTAAATATAAGCTCCGAATATTGGGATGCCAGAATAACTACCAGAATGCGGCATTATGTCTTCTAAATCCCAAAAGACAATTAAAGCAAGAACCTTACCATGAAAGTGGGGTGGAGGATATCTCCAGTTCTCATTCATCTCATACGGAGTTCGCCGCATTCTCTCATGGTTATTATAGTGATTTCCACCATCAGTATTATGCGGAGCATTGTATCTGTGGGAGTAGGAAGGTGGTGGGGTTCCTCTTCGACACCTCATGTGATGGTCTGATGGAACATAAGAGAAATGATTTGAGGGGGGCTGATGTGGTGGCCTTGGAGGATATGACTTGTGACGGAAGCTAAGATCATCACTGTGTTGAACATCTCTAATTGATCGTCCACTAAATGAGGTGCAAGAGGCTGTTGAGTCACATGCCTGGTTCCTCAATTGATCTCTACATTCTGGGGCATTATAGTCCCCTCCATTGAGAACCGACTTATTGATCCTTGATGCAATTGACTGCTGAGGCACGAATTGTCTCAAATCATCTTGCACATCCTGCACATTTAATAGAATCAGAAAGTGGAAAAGAATAACAGAACTACTAACAATTGGCTTTTTATATTTTAAGGCATAAAACTGCTAAATTTGGGAAAATTTATTTAATCATATATATTTATACTAAGCATTACAATAAATAATGCCTTACAAATGAAGGACGAATAGAAGGTGGTGGTGGTAGTGGTGGTGGAGGCGGAGGAGGTGATAATGGCAATGGTGGGGATGATGGACGAATATCCTGTGGAAGTGGCGGTCCATGGGACACTGTAAAACAAAGTTTATTCTGATGATGTGTGTTCTGTGCTGCACAGTCTCTGGCTTTGTTAGCAGTTGAATGGATTTCAATCTCACTAGGAGGAGCCACATCCTCCATTTCAAGCTCCCCATCAACATCCTCCAAGATGTGTCTATGTTTTTCCACTGCAAGGATGGACTCATGTTCCTCTGAAGCCTCACATTTATGTTCTGGAGTGACTGGCTCAAAGCTCTCTCCATCAGAATCACTTACTTCGTCTTCATCCTTGAGCATACGAGGCATACAAAACCCTGGAAGCTGAAAACTTGAATTGCTGAGAGAATAAGAAGAATATCAGTATAAAAGTTCAAAGAAAAATTCTGAACACAAAAGTAACAAGGATTTCAACAAACTCAAACCTTCCATATTCGTCAACAAGCATACCCTCCATATCTCTAACAGGATCATCTAAAGACCTTTCTGTTCTAGCTGAGCGGCGGGAGTAGGGCCTAGCAGAAGAAAAGTCACCGAGTGAATCCAGTTCGCGCATATGGTGGCGCACGACAGATTCTGGAAGAATCCTTCTTTCCAGCCAAAGTCTCAAAACCTAATAAATAAAGAAAAAAGTTCAAGGCATAAGACAAAATAGAAATTTAAGAATAAAAGGCAAAATGGCTCGTGTGCAACGCTTGCCTTCATACACTGCCTCCGATTTTCGTGCGCATAACTTCCAGCAGGAGCAGCAGCAGAAAGCAGGCGTGGTAGTGCCGCTTGAATTGCTGAAGGATATATGCCACCAAAATCACCTAGAAATTTAAAATAAGCATAAGCATTCCATTTTGTTAACAATCAGAGCATTTAATATTGGAATCCAGAAGTAGATTCACCCTCTTGTGAATTGATTCAACTGCATGGATCAAGGAAATATCAAGGAATGCAATTTACCCTTCAATCCACGAGAGCATTGAGTGATAGAATCAACTAGGAAGAATAGATCCACTCGTTTGTGTAAGTTTGATTCAGTTTCCAAACTACGGGCTAGAATCTCCACCACCTAGTTCAGAAGAGAAAAATATTATCAAATAAAAATTTAGGACCATATGTTTAAAAGAATAGAAAAGTAATGCTACAGAAAAGTGACATCTCTTAAGCTGTAAAAAAGTACTGCCCACCTCATTTCTTCTTAATAGTACAATCTGAACTATTGCTAGCACATATCTATTCCATAATCTCTTCAAAATATTCCATAAGATCCTAATTAAAATTCCACTGTTCATAGCTTGCTACCTCTTAACATAAAAAGATGAGAAGTAAATTACAAAAGCAAGCACTATACCTTAGAAGAGATACCAAACTTTGCACAGTCAATCGCCAAGCGAGTTGCCCTTGCAATACTCTCCTTTGTCCTTGTCAAGGATCCAAGCATTCCCTCAAAGGATGAGAGAGCAACATATGCTTCTGTAGGGTTGCACGATTTGCCAACAGATTTTGGCTGTAGAGGCATTGTCGTTTCAAATTTGTTTTCATCACCAACCGAACTGTACAGAGGTTTCTTCGGTTGCAATTGTCCAGTGGGACTTGAACGGCTACTGTTTTCAGTAAAATTTGCACTTTCAGCAGTGGAGACATGGCACAATAAAGTTGTTGGTGGAGACTGCCGTTTTGGAGATTCCATTTCATCAGTTTGCAATGGACTTAACTGGACAGTCAACACTTGGCTCTTGGACAAATGATCAGGTTTCACATCTTTTCCTAGTCCACACCTAGATAAAAAATAATAACAAACTCTTAAGAAATTGGCAAAGAACATGATTGATTACCAAAAAAAAAAAAGAAAAGAAACACTATGAACTATAAAAGAAGCCTCTGACAAACTGTGGTTGTAACTTCTCCACTGAACAATAATCACTCAACACATTTTCTCATTATTTTTCTTTCCTGAATTTGCAACTAAAGTGGACAAATTACTCTATACCTTATTCCGGACAAATACTAAAATATATTATCCATTATGTTCAGGTAGCAATTGATACATAACCAAATATTGAAGATATTAAAGATGCTTAGCATAAAACCATGATCATAGTATGGGAGATAAAGACACTTACACGACATTCACTTGAATGCCATCTTCAATTGCAAACCTAAATGACTCAGAAGTAGTATCTCTTGCACTGTGTTTAAGCACATTCATAGAACCTATAGGTGTTCTAGAAGCTTCACAAGCCTGCGACATAAGGACCGGAATTGGCCCACATTGTTCCAATTCCTTGAAACTTCTAGCAGAATTTTCACGTCCAAAATCTTTTAACTCAACATTTTCAGAATTGTCCTCATGCTCTGCAAGTACTAAATGTTGTTGTGATTGTTGGTTGGAATGCAAAACAGCCTTCTCTCCATCATGATCAGGTCTCAAGTGTACTGGACTTGCAGTTTGTACACCCACACAAATGGTAGAATCATCTTTGCTATCATCTGCAGCCATAGCCTCCATGCAGATGTCTCTGGACGGTTCTTTTCTTTTAGGGTTTTCCACAGATAGATTGCAAGTGTCTGCTTCTATGACCGTATCAGAATGACAACACACTGCAGAAGCCATACAGTCCAGAGAGCCTACAATGCCCTCTTCCAAACCATTGACTTCTTTGACTCCGATAACCGTAAGGGAGCTCTGTGTTGTAGATATTGAATCACAATTGATCTCCATCCTTGTTTTTGATATTTCTGCACAAGGTTCAGCTTCTTCAGCTGCATTAGCTGACATTGCTTCTAAGGCACGGTGTAGACGTTTGGATGGAGGTAAAACAGCTTCACCATCTGCTGAACAACCAAAGGACTGGCTTTCCTGGACTTTCAAAAGCCGTGATCCACTTCCCAAACTTTCAGTGCATTCCTTTGGAGGTGATAATTTCTGTAAAACTCTCTTCACTTGAAATGAATCTCTATCAGGAGGACAATCAATGTAAGAATCTCTGGAAGGGCTACTCTGCTCAAAATGATTGGATACAACTACTTGACTGATGTTATTATGCATATCTATTTGTTCAGCTGGAAATTCATTAGAGTATTTTTCCTCCGCCTGAGAAAAGCCACTTCTTTCTACCTTCAAGGGCGATGGCTTACCCATTCTAACTCTGGCTCGTTTCACAAGTGGTAAATGCTCATCTCCTTCCTCCTTACCACATCTTTCATTGAAATTTGTACAAGCATTCTGGCCAGTTTGAATACTGTTATGTGCCTCCAAAACAGCTTCCTTTTCATCTTTGACAATTGGATCACCTGCTTCATTAGTCCATCGCTTTCTACTTGGTTTCCTTTTCTTCTTTATAATTACAGCCTTAATATGGAAATCAAGCCCTTTGCTCAATTCAGCATCTCCCTCCAAACACTCAACAGGAGATTCAGAGTGCCCAAGTTTACAACTACTGTCCACAGCACTTTCCTCATTCAAAGTTAAGGAATCAGAATCATTGTCCTCCATGCTATCACTTGAAACAAATGCAGGTGAACCTACATGATTGCAATCTGCATCTGGTGATTTCCTGATCTGCTTGTTCCTTCGCAAAGATCCTTGGAGTATATCAGTCAGCACATTCCCATTGAACTTGCTAGGATCATTAGATCTACAGGATTCCAGAAGTGAAGAACTTCTGGTCCTCTCAAGAGCTGTTGTCTTGTTTTCTGCAACACATTTCCTAGATCGTATGTTTCCAGATCTTTTTCTTGAAATATAAGTAGTTACGATAGGTCTTCCAGTGTCCACAGTGTTACCTCTAGCCAATGGCTCCTCAAGCAAAGAGCTGACTTGCACTGCATCTTGAGCATTTGAAGTCAGAGGACTAGGATCGTGTCGACCAGCAATAATTGTCCTTGAAGATTCACTCTGATCCTTCAACTCAAATTGAGATAATAATTCCTCTGAAATCCCACCATTTGCATTGCTGACTCCATCATTGGGGTTTAAATCATCAATTTCATCTTGTTTCTTTGATTTCTCGTAACTATCAATGATCTCGCGCACTGCACGAACAAAATCAGCACCCTTACCCTGACGTTTTGATTGAAGAGATTGCTTCGTCTCCTCAGTGAACTCTTCTACATCAGCAGGATTGCAGAAAGCTCTGAACAGAAACATATCATCAATACAGAGCAAAATGTGTATATATACACCAACTTTGATCTTACACACAGTGTGCATATGGAAAACAATCACATAGATTGCATATACCAGTTAAATGAGGCGAACATCAAGCAGAGAGCAACGTCAAAGGATTACAGATAGAGAACAAGACGATCAAAAGACTTGGTGCATAATTACCTTTCTGTCAAGCGTGAAAGAAGGTATACTCCATTTTATAAAGGGTATACATATTATGGCAAACATAGCTAAGATGCTTCACAATAAAAATTGTCACGTTGATCATTTAATATTAAAAAATTGCTTACAGATATTTTCAGAGACCAGTATATCATAAAAGCTTTTTTTTCCCATCTTAGAAAGGCAAGCATCAAAGGCACATTTAACCAAGATAAAAGTTGATTAAAGAAGAATCATTCTGAAAATTAAGCAGAAAAAACTGAGGCACCCACTAAAATTCTATTACCTATGCCCAATTCACCTCCAGAGCTTCAAATCAATAGAGACACATATTTATGACAGAAATGATTATATAGCTGTATAGGTAGCTTAAAAGAAACTAAACAACCAGAGAACAGAAAACAAGAATGTAAAAGAGGATCAATACACGCATTGCATGTGATAATGCCACAACTGCTACCAATTATTTAATCAAACTCTTTTAACTTTTAAGTTGCATTTAGATTACCCTACACTAAAGTTGGAACTTTCTACTTCAGTTCTTATTCCTATTCTAATTCATTACACAATACAATGATTCCAAATGTAGATTTTTTAAGAATTTTGATCAAAAGTAAGATTTAAATTTAAATTTTCCAAAAATTCAACTTTAATCAAATTACTTGACAGTCTGTGACAAGTTTTAAATAAAACAATTGTAATTTCCATTTTCCATAATTGACACAATTTCAATTTCAATTTCAATGTCAAAAGTAAGACCCAAACAGACCCTAGGCCTTGAAGTGAAGGACCCTTTAAATCCCTAGACTAAAACCCCAAACATCAAAAAATTCTTACTAAAAAGCAGAACCGACAAGAAAATATGTGGTTATTAACCACAGGAGCATAATTTAAAGGAGCAAAGAATTCAAAAGATCCTTACTTCTTTAAAGCACTCTGTCATCTCACTCACATATCCAATAACAAATCTCACCAAGTGTTTGCCCATTCCTTTTTAATACTCAGCTAATAAAGTTTCTTCATATTATGCTTAGGGTAAATATTATCATTATTTGTCAATAGTCTCAGCATAATAAATTTCAACTCAAAATGAAATAATGAAACCACATAATGACCAATAATAATTATTGATAAACGATGCCACCTTTCATCTAAAGTAGTAATAAAATACCATGAACACCATGTTCCATGACAAACACACCTTTTTATGACATAAATTATGCAAAATTGAACTCCACCATTTTGTTAGTAAATCACATAAAGATAATATAAGTAAAGATGTGACACAGCGGAAGTAATTAGGTAGAGATTTTAGGTTAATCTCAAAACCAAATCCAAGCATAAAACTTAGGATTTAA
>JANITW010000010.1:12587106-12598188 GCA_027564335.1 Erythroxylum williamsii | reverse complement strand
AAAAAAATATAAATAAAAAAAATGTATTACCGAGTTTTAAACTGCATTGACTGCTCTAGCATACCACCCTCGCGGGTCGCGGGCTCGGATATCACAGTCGATGTCGGGTTTGGGTCTCGTGGGAGTGGGATGCTACATAATTGACTGTGTTTCCCTCAATTTTGTATTTGTTCAATGATATTATCACTGCTCTTGCCTTTTATTTTATAGCTTCCCCTTATAAACTCTTTAAGAAGAACTTCATTAATGTTCCTAGTAAAACATCAAGCAATAATGGAGTCTGTAACTTTGGTTATCAAAAATTAACCAAAAAAAAAAGAACAAAGTAAACGAAATTAAGAAGGTAACAAAGATACAACAGAATTTATAATCCTTTTAGAATAGAAAAAGGATTAGAACACCTTATAGCATACCATATCACTTTATAACTAGGTTGTGTGATATATGATATTTATATTTTGATGTGCACATTTGATTATTAATTTTTTGTTTTATTTTCTTTCTCTCTCTCTCTCTCTCTTTATTTTTACTTATTTATGATGTGAACTAACTAAAAAAATAAGAGAAAAACAAATAGGAACAAAATTGAATGAAAAATAATGTACAACGTAAATTCTTAATTGAAAAGAATTACAAACCAAAATAATTGGATATGATTAATGATGAATGGCACAATTATAAATAAGAACACATGATTTCTAGAGTTAAAGCTCTAATACGAAATAATATGAATCTTAGATTATAAATCTCATAAAACCCAAATCATAAGAAATTAGAACCCTAGGAACAACTTCAAAATTAAGTAAGAAAAGCTTAACCCTAATAAGACCTACTGATTAGAATCAAAGTCATGATTTTGATTGTCACAAGTTGTCTTGATAAGATTATATTAAGTTTTTGTTCAAAAAATAGGAAATTAACATAAAAGTGAAGAAAAACTCCCAAATCGATTTCTTAATATGATAAATCCATGAAATACATGATAAGTGAGGCTTTAATAGGCATAAATCCCTAAAATCTAGAGTTCATGAGAACAAAAATATTCCCCTTTATGAAAGTTTGATTAGATTAACTTTGAAAAGTCAAACCCTTTTAAAAATAAACAACTAATCTACAAGTCCAGTGTATGTCTAACTTCCAAAAAAATTTCAATTAGCTTCTAAAATTTTATTAGTGCAAATACTTACTAGCTTGTTACTAGTCACAAGTAGCATACTAGTGCCAATTTGTTTATGTTTCTCAAATCTCCAAGTCTAGTGCAATGATGGTGCCTAATAATATCATAAAAGTAATGACAATTACATTTTGTTTCTTCATTCTCCAAATTTCTCTAAACCTTATTCTCTATACGTAAAGCATATTTTTTCTTTAACAACATGTAAAAAAAAGTGATTAATCTTAGCAATGCATCTGATTCATCTTAAATAGCTTCCTTTTCTTTCATCTGCATGGTTAATCCTTATAAAACTACCTTCATATATTTTGTCTTTCTTCTATTTATTAGACCTCTAATTCCTTACAGAGAATCATATAAATGATTATAAATAGGTTTTGATACACTCTAATCACCATTGTCGCCTTTTAAAAAATAAACACATAATTGTCCCTTTACTAAGCATCGATGGGCATCATTTGCACTACCATCAACAAGAAGGGTGGCATTTGGTGATAGGACATTTGTCAATGATGACACCAATGAGAAAAGGTAGCAAAATCACTGCTTATAACAGTTGTCACCCAATGGTCATCAATGACACTCTAAACGACAACTGCCACTTGTTGATTGTAGTTATATATACCAATGATCATCACATACACCAACTATGTTTTAATGTATGGAATTTTTTTGACCAATAATAAAACATGATTCCAAATGGTGGCTTGGGTGTATTCTAATTTTACTTTAAAGTTTTTCTCAATCTTTAAGGAACCATACTAGTAGTTGAAATTTGTTCTTTATTTTAGGTATTTAACTTTGGTAAATATAAGAAGTTGAAAAAACAAGTTCATAAAGTGGTCATTTTTATTCCCTTAAAATAAAACAACTCAAACAAAAGACCATAGCTTCATTTTAGAACCACAAAGAAAAAAGGGTACTTTATTTGTCAAAAGACAACACAATAAACTAAAACTTGCTAAACATATATTGGAATTTGATCTATCATTGTTTTTTTATTTTGTGAAAGAAACATTAAAGATAAGAATTTTGATATGAAACGTACAACATTTGAATGTAATGTCTAGATGAATATTTTTTCACATTTTAAAATGGAAACAAAACCAATTTATATGTCCAAAGTCCTAAAAATAATAAATTCTAATAACAAGACTTGTATTCACTATAAGAAAATTAGAAATTACTGATGGAACATTACCGATGGAAAAGATTCGTACAATAAGTTGAAGGGATTTTTAAATTGATTTTTTGAGTTTTTGAAGTTAATGTTGTTCACAACTAAAATAAATAATAATGCCTTTAGTTTATACAAGAAATGGTTATGTGAGCTAATGCCCCAAAAACCACAGGATGATATTAATAAAAAAATTGAAAGAAACTTTCTTCGATGATTCGAGAAATACGTAAGTTTTCACTTACAATTATTGAAATGGTTGAATTATCATATCAAAGTGTTTAAATGACATTATACTATTTAATATGATATTTTTTTTGTAGACCTCAAAAAATCCAGTAGAGAACAGGTTCATATGTGATCTTGTGAGACCTTTGTGAACTGTTAAATTGTTATCCAGTGTATTTTGTTAATGAATACAAATTTCATACAGAATATCATGGTCATAACATAACAACAGTAAATAGTGGGGTTTGCATATAGAGAGAATTGATGGATTACTATGACAAAATTATTGAAATACTTGAAATTGAATACCCTGCATTGCCAATAAGGTGGAGTGTGATATTTAAGTGTGACTGGTTTGATTCTAATTTTTCCAAAAACAGAAGATGATGATGATTTTGATTTACAATTAAGTGATCATAATAACGATTCATTTATGTTTTTATATGAATAAATATATTATTGCATCAACAATATAATATTATATATTCAATTTATATTGTTCTATTACTAAAATATTCAATAAAATGTGAATTTTAGGTTAAAAATATGCCACCAAAGAGAAAACAAGATATAATGCAGCCAAGGTTAAGGTTACCACGACTTAGAGCCAGTTACTTTACAAGTAAAGCATTACATGCTGTATTTTCTACAAAATCAGGTGTTGTACCTCTAGCTACTACACATCTAGATGACGCGTCACCTTTTTTACTTATTGCTACACTATCCAATAACCCTGTTACACCATCCAGCAGTCGTATACCATCCACCACCCCTATACCAATAGAGATATTAAGGGTAAACATTGCAAATGAAGAAGGCAACCTCTAGCTTAGAGGTAAGGGAGTAGATGGAAGAATGTACATCACAATAGTCAACAATCTGTGAGTGAAAATACATGCATGATAACACCATAAGTTTATACTGCAGTTATAGATTTTAATTTGAAAATAATCTAAAATTGCTTATATATTAGGTTAGTTCCATCTGAAACGTGCTTAAGAAACATGACATCCAAGTTCAAGGAGAAGATTGATCATGAGGGTTATATATGGAAGAATGTCTCTTAGGCAACAAAGGATTTTTATTATCAAAAGTTTGAGGTACTAAAATATTCTTTTGTATTTTTATCTAATTAATTTTATACAGTAATTAGATAAATATTTTATGTTATTATTTATAGTATGATTTTCTTTTTTCTCATAAAGAATTTTTTCAGGATTCTAAATTTGATACCATAATTTATAAAGTATGTGAGAGGCAAGCTCGTACACGTTATAGAGACTTTCTTGGTGCACTACATAAAACTGGTGTATATTTGAAGAAATATGGAGTCATTGGTAGTAGTATTAGACATCACCTGAGGCAATATCCATTTCAGAGCACAATTCTACCAACAGATGTGGAGTACTGGGAGAAGAGAGTCTTCTCATACACACTAAAGGATCTATTACCCACTAAGAGTATGTAAATAAACTTACAAGTATCTACACCTTACATTTATATTTTAATTTTTTTACCTTTATGTTTTCAATTTAATTTGATGTGTGAACTTTGGAATGAAAATATATGTGTATTATAAAAAATGATAATGTTATAAATGTCTAGTACCATATATGACTGCATTTTTGAGTTACTTCTTTGTTCAACAGGGCGTAAATATCATAAAAATATAGGAAACTCTATCGAAATTTTTAAAATTGTAATTAACTTATAACGTTTTATTCTGATGCAGGAAAAGTCTATGGGTAGGAAGCCTACATCTTATCAACTCTTTTTGCTCACCCACACTAAGAAACATGATGGTGAGACTTTGTCAATACTCGATGTAGAGAACTTAATGTTTGTGAAATTTGTGCTTTGATATTAATTCTTAATAATTATCACTTATTAACATAAACATTAATTCCTAATAGGACAAAATATAAGAAAATATTCAACGACAGTCTCAACACTCTAAAATTGTTGATGAGAGTCAGACATATCTTAATGCAGTGGGTGATAGAGATCGTCATAGAAGGATCTTCGATTTAGGTTTATTTGCAAACACATGCTATTTGCAATCCTCCACTTCCAATATAACTGCATATAATAGGTGGTCAGCATCCAATAAGAGAATCATTAAGCTAGAGAGCACATAACCAATGTTTTTAAAACCAGACCGGAACGGCTAGCTCGATCGGAATAAATATGAATCGGCTTGAATTCGGTTAGGTTTAAGTTAATAACCTCTTATAAAAAGAAACCTGCCGGTTAAGTAATAAATTGAACAATTTTCTGAAAAAATCGACCCAAAAACTGGCTAGTTCTTGCAACCCATAAAGTAGTTTGAAATTTTGTCAAAATGTGAGATCCATCTACAAATTTTACGCCCCAACCCATAAATGCTTGAAACTTGCATTAATTGCTTCAAAATGCAATTAATGTTTCATAATGTTTACAGTGCATTAATTGAAGTTGTTCCTTTATTTTAGAGTTGCAAATTGTCCGTGCCAAAGTTTTCACTTTTCTTCAATTCTTTTATACAAATTAATTAATAAATTATATTTTATTTATCTTTTTATATTAAAATTAAAATTATTATTTTAAAAAAATAAATTACTATTTTTATTGATTTAATCTCATGAGTAAATTGTATTTATCAAAATTTAGGTTCTTTATTTATCTCTTTATACTTAAATTAAACAAATTTTAAATTATTATTATTAAAAATAATTATTATTTTATTATAAATTTGTTTAATAAATTGAATTATTAATTATTATATATATATAAGTAATTTTGCTAAAGATAATTTAAGAATATGTTAAAATATAATATTTAAAATATAAATAATTATGTTTAAAAGATATTCGAAAAAAATTAAAATAAAGTTAGAGTAGTTTTTACTCACTTTCTTTAAACATATTTCAACTTTATTAGCCTTTAAATAAATGATACTATAAAAATATTATTTGTATTTTATTTTAAATTTATGTTATATTTAATCTTAGATTAAATTAGAATTATTATTAGTTTATTACATATTAATAAACATTATTAATACATTTTTATTTCAATAAACTATTTTATTTTATAATATATTTTACTTTTTCTTATAATTTTTACTTCTTATTTATTATCAACCAGTTTTATAGTGATTTAGTACCAGTTGAACCTTTAAACCTTTTACTTGATTGGTTCAATGTCTGGTCTAATTTTTAAAACATTGTACAAAACAGATACTGACAATTCATTTGCAACAGTCGATGGAGTACATAGCCCAGCTCCGTAATGAGATGGATGACTTGAAAGAGAGAAGTAGCACCTCATCACACCAGTCAGACCATCCACCTTCACCAACTACATAGCTTAGTTTTGCCACTTTCAAGTTATTTTGTATCAATTACATATTTATTGCTGTAGATAATAATTTTTTATTATCAATTAAGATAATTTTTACTTTATATTATCATTAAACTTACTGTTTAGATAAATCAAATGTAGAAAAAATTCAATATATTATCACCAGATAACTGTAGAAATTAAATTATCAATCATAAAATTACCAATTAAAATTGAAAAATAAAAAAACAATATTGGTGCATTATCTGTCGGTAAATTTAGTATTAAATTTACTGATAGAATAAGAACATTCCATTGGTAAATAATTTACCGACAGAAAAACTTACTGTTTGTAATTTTCTGATGAAACTTCAAAAACTTGATCATCGCTAAATTTACCAATGCATACAATATCCAATGCTAAATTCGCCGACGGAAAACAACTTATTGTTGCTAAATGTTTCAACAGATTTTCAATACTTTGTTCATCGATAATATTTACCAACAGAATAGAAAAATTGTACTCCTCCCATTTTAGCCCTATTCTCTTAAGTTCTTCTTTGTCATACAAAGATTGTTATTTTCATTTAGAATGCCAACCTTATTTTGTCCAATTCAAAAAAGGAATGCTTTATTGGATGGCTGTCATAGCAACCAAATTGATTGAAGAAACTTATTCACTTCTTTCTTTCTTTTGTGTTTTGGGATCCTAGGAATCTTTAGTCCCTTTTTTTTTTCTAAGATTAGATATTGATTCTTACCCCAGAAAGATTTGTTCATTTTTTTTTCAAATGCTTATCCCTTTTGAAAATTTTCTCTTACATCTTTGACAAAGGTTATCTTTTCTTTTACTCTTTTGCTTTCATTTTCTTTTCACGTCACCTTTTGTAAATTTCAGGTATGACTTTATTGTGAATACTAAGGACATGTATCTTTGATATAATAATGCTACCATTATGGCTATAGCACTTGTAATTTACATGCCTTTACAACTTTTAAAATGTGATGGTTAACTTGCAGAGGCTGCCCCCACTATCAACGAAGCCTAATCGATGTGAGCGAGCATTTGTGGGAAACACAACTGGCCAAGCCAATAGGGTTTATAACAAGCCAATAGATCGTTGATTATGTGATTATACAAATGACCAGTCAAATCTGAAGGGGAAGTCACTTGCAGTTACACTTATGTTTGATGCCAAGTTTGATGGAGCAACATGTTAGAAATAGTAAAGTCCAAGGCTTATGCTGTTGGAGCTAGCTTCAAAGGTAACTTATCATTTCATTGTTAGATTTATTCACTTGTTTTTATTATTTTCCATTGCCAAATGCTTTTGATATGTGTTTGAAGTCTTACTAGAGGGAAACATAAAATACCTTGGTTCATTATCATAGATTGATAATCAACGTATTTCTTGCACATGACCCACTTATGAATTAGATACTTTCTGGTTGATCAATAATTGGTTCACTAGTATCTTGATGCACAAGTACATTTAGCTGATGGATGTAATTATGCAGTGACATAAATTGTAGACACACAATAAACCTTATTGAAAATTGAAACTTCCAAACTTTTGCTCCTTATTTAGTTGTCTATTTTCTTGTAGAGATGATGAAGGTCATGAGAATAATCTATTTATCTATTAAAGAAAAATAAAGTGAATTGTAGTTGTTAGCTACAAGCGATATCTAGTATATCACATAGACTAACTTGCTCTATTCATAAGTTTATAATTTTGATTGACTGGACCATTTAATTCCTCAGATCTAGCTAATAAGTTGATCTGCTCTATTCATTGAAAAAAGAAATAGGAAGGGGAAACAACAATAAGAGTATACAAAAAAAAAACACTTATTATATATAGGCGGGAAATTTCTTTTAGTGTTTAGAGTTTAGACGTGGAACCGAGAAGCTCAAAAACACAGTAGCCCTTACCTAACTAGAGAAGATTAATACAGTTAAATAGAGGGTAACGCACAAGGAAATGAAAATTTTTTAGGGTTTTGCTTAGTTGGTTAGACTTATTGGACCGCCCACTATTTGACTAGTTTATCTTCATCGTTGTAGGTAGTTTTATCCTCACTCAATTAAAGTATGAAAGAGTACAATAATTGTAATTTAACTTTATTTAATAAGATTTAAATATTATTTTAATAAAATATTAAAAAATATTTTTATATTAATTATAGTTACCATTTATACATGAAATATTTAAAAATTATGCTAATAAAAATACTATTTTATAATTTTTAAAATATAAAACTATTTATAAATTCAAAAAATTGTCCAAATTAATAGCTAATATTTAACAATACTTTTACATTACTAGGAAGCTTTAGCTTGGATTTGATTATCCTCATTCCCTATGCTCCTTGCTCAGTCACGATCCCTCGTAAATCAAAAGAACTTTGTGAAACACTTTTAAGAAAGAGTGAACTGATGTTTTAGTTTCTCTATATAATAATAATATTGGAAATTGGAAAGTAGTTTTTTTCTAGTAATAGTATTGTTGAAAATGGTAGTTATGTTTCACTTTTCGATCATAATATTTTAGATTTTTTAGATTTTTGTTTTCTTATCCTTTAGGTAACAATTGTCAAATTTAATAGGTGTTCTGCCAAGCTTTGTACTCCTCCAATTTTAATCCTATTCTCTTAAGTTTTTGTTTGTTTTACTAAGGTTGTTATTTTGCTTTAGAATGCCAACCTTATTCTAGAAAAGAAATGCTTTGTTAGATGGTTGTCATAACAATCAAATTGATTGAAGAAATTTTGTAATAGCCCGATTTTCATACTAAAGGTTAGAACCTTAGACTATTGCACATGAGTCATATTATTGAGAGTTCATGAAATGCATTTCATTTACATGCATATTATTAGCATACACACATGAATTATGATTTATTACAAATTGCGAAGATAATATATGCACTCAATTGATATATTCCGGGATATGAAAGGGTTAAAATGATCATGATGTGAATTGTGCATTGTTTATGTCTTAAATTTTGATTTGATTGGTTACAAATAGTAAATTTGAAATTAATTGTGACAATTAGAAAATTGATGAATTAAAATGTGCATTTAGTATAGGAAAATGTCAAATGGTAAGACAAGTGGACACATGAAAAATTAGGATGACTAAGCCTATAATTGAGTGACATTTGACGTAGATAATTGAGTGACATTTGGCATAGGTAATTAATTGACAAATGGCATTGATCATTAAGTGACAAATTTCTTCATATTATTGTGACAATTGGCAGCATATGCATAGGACATTAAGTGACTTACATGGTTGAATTAAGCAAGTGCAAATTCACTCTCTAGTTGCTTCAGTTGTCTTCTTTCTTTCCTTTTCTCACACCACCAAAACCCTCTCACCTTCATAACCCTATATTTTTCTTGATCTTTGCTAAATTACCACACCAAATCCATGCCTTTACCCTTCACAAGATATTTAAATAATCAGATTATTGTGGTCTTTTATCCTAGGTGAAAGCCAGCCTATGTTTACCTTGAATTGGTGATGATTTTGCATGCATGGAGAGCTAATTTAGCTTGATCTTTGAGGTGGAAATATGAGCTAGACAAGTAAGTAAAAGATTGATCTTTATGGTATGTTATAATAGAAGGATTATAATGATTGAATTAGGATGGATTGTATATGATGTTGATGATGAATTGTGTTGGAAAATGATACTTGTACTTGGATAATTTTATGGATTAATTAGATTGGGATTTGAATTGTAATGAAGGTGGATTTATGCTAAAGAAAGGTGCTAATGTAATGTTCTTGAAATGGGAAAAACTAGGACTACATGTATATTAGTGAATGAAAGTTTCTATTTTAATTTTTGATGTATGAAAGACCAAAGTTTGTGAGCTACCAATTGAATGATTTTATGTTGGAATTAGAGATGAAATTGATGAGGAATTGAAGTTTAATTAAGGCATAATTGAGGCATAATCAATGGACTATGATGAAGGTGCTTTGGATTTGGTAAAAAGGTGTACGAATTTGGAAAAATTGAAGAAAATTGGACAATGCACATTCGGATTACCTATCCCACGAAGTGAGAAATTTTCAATTTTGTGTGATATTTGAACCACACAAGGATAAGTTGCTTTACTTTGGTGCATTTGGACTTGATTGGTGCTTGAAATGAACTTAGATTGTTGCTAGAGTAATTGGTTAAGTGTTTGAACAGGTTAGGTTGTTAGTTGATGTTATAACTTAAGGAATAGATTATTTGATATCAATGTATATGAATTTGGAAACTATGAGTTGTTAATGGTATAAAGATGTTCTTATGAATGTAAATGTGATTGAAAAGATATGAACAAAGTTAATTAGGTATAAATGAATGAGAATTGGGAAATTGTGTAAATTTATAATGTTAGAAAAGGATTGGTGAATGTAAGATTGATGAATTGAGAATAATCAAGTTTAATTAAGGTATAAACCTAATTGCAAACAAGTTATATACAAGTTATGATGAATGAATGATCAAGATTTGTGAATAAGTATACATACCAGGGATAGTCAATTGAGCATGCAATGAAAAATTATTTATACACATGTAATGATTGAGTAATCATATGATTGATAATTTAATGAATTGTGAACTATGTGCTTATTGCATGGCAATAGAAGCACAAAGTGATCACCAACATCCAAACATTACCGATTCACCGAGGTAATAGCTTTTTTGGAGCATATTATGAGTTAACATAGATGTTCTCTCACTATGACTGAATTGTTTTCAATTAACTTTTAGATATTGAATTGTTATTGATATAATTTTGATAATTCTAGACATTGATGGTTCGAGGATTTTGATAATTAGGATTGTATTGGAAGTGTTGTCAAATTGAATGTGCAATATGAAACGTGTTCTCAACTAAATGTTGAATGTTGGATTCAAATTTGATAAATATGATAAATGAATATGAACTTTGAATGAAAGTTATCAATAGCATATTATGTGACCGGGGTGACCAGTTTGAAAGAGCTTAAAGCTCAGAATGTGCATAAAAATCCACACGTTTAGTTATTAATTAGCTAGGTATCCACAGTGGGTATGGGACTGATCGGCGGCTTATCGTTCGATCCTAGAATCGATCCTTGGAAACCGGTCAAAAATAATTTATACCAAGGATTGCAGCATAGGATGCAACC
>JANITW010000010.1:12573705-12585364 GCA_027564335.1 Erythroxylum williamsii | reverse complement strand
AGGGTAAAAATCCCCAAATTTCAAAACCTAGGTATTTATAGACATAAGTCTCCAAAGCAGTTCAAATTTCAGTCTCTAAATTTCAATGGCTCAACATTTTAATTTCCTAACAGTATAATTCTAATTTTTCCATTGCCATTGGACAATTCTTTCAGTACTATACAATCAATCGGTCAGTCAGTCCAAAATTTCCGATCCGGGCATTTTTCTCCCGAATTTCCAGAAAATTTCCTATAAGCCACTATCACTTTCCAATCACTCTTAAACTATTCTAAATCAATCATTTGAACCCAAAAACTCCTAATTCCTCCATCGATCATAATCCAGTCAGTTCCCTGTTCACAATCCAGTCAATTCATACTCACAATTAAAAATGCCGGAAAATCATGAATGCATGAACCTATGAATAAGTGCATATGCAATAAACATGTTCCTCTATAATTAGAGGCCAGTAACATGCTCAGTCAATGAATGCAATGAAACCTATCAGTCAGTTCTAACTTACCAAAATACCCTTGCTAATAGTAACGGGATGTTACACAACATGAATATTAATAGATGAAATTAAATAATTCAAAATTAAACAAATCCTATGGCTAAAAATGACTCCATGAAATGGAAAATAAGGGTTGTCACAATTTACTCCTCCACTAACAATGATGCCACTAATGAACCTGTCACTAAAATATTCTTTATTGACCAAGTCCTATGCACCACTAATCTATTCTGTTTTAATCAGTAACCACCCCTAGAGACGATGCTGTTTCAAATAGCTACATAAAGACATTCTAGTCAAAATAGTAGGTTAGGTTTGACCATAAGCTCGGAGCTTTTTCGTGTCCCTCCTTACCGATGTGGCAGCGTGTCATCACTTCCCTCCTATGGAAGAACCTTGTCCTCAAAGTTCAAAACAAGATACTACTCTTATAAAAGGTTGCCCAAGTAGCATTTTCTCGACGCAAGTTCTTCCACTGAACAAGATATTGTTTGATGCGCTATTGACCTTGAGTGGTCCATTGCTTCTTCAAGATTGTCTCCAATTCCATGCTAAAGTTTCCATCTTCGGCCAACGAAGGGAGCGTGGGGCTGCAGGTTACACCTTCCCTTACCTTTCGTTTAAGTAAGGAGATGTGGAATGCAAGATGTATCTCGGAATCAACGGGCAATTTTAATCTGTAAGCTATAGGACTCACCTTTCAAAACCTAAAAATGGTCCATAAAATCAAGCAGCTAGTTTATGGGAAGTTCATTTGAAAATGGTGTGTTGATGGTATGGTTGCAGCTTAAGGATCACAAGATCTCCAACCTTATATTCAATGTCATGCCATTTAGAATCGGCCACTTGTTTCATAAGGTTAATTGCTCGTGCCAAGTTAAGTTTGAGTTGAGATAAGATCTCATCTTGAGTTTTCATATTACTATCAACCTCATTAACCGAAGTTAAGCAAATTTGATAGTGTGGGATAGTGGGTGGAAGTCTTCCATAAACTGCTTGGAAAGGGGTTGTTACTGAGGAGGTATGAAATGTAGTGTTGTACCAAAACTCCGCCCATGGGAGAAATTAGACCCAACATTGAGGTTGCTGATAGACAAAACATTAAAGGTATTGTTCAAGGCATCAATTTACTACCTCAGTTTGCCCGTCTATTTGTGGGTGGTAAGCCGAGGGGAACTTTACCTTAGTATCAGAAAGTCAAAATAATTCTTGTCAAAATTATTTTATAAACACCGAGTCTCTATCTGTTATGATTGAATTTGGTATACCATGCAAATTAATGATGCGATTCACAAAAAGAGTTACCACTGACTTGGTAGAGTAAGGATGTGCTAGAGCTATAAAGTGAGCACATTTTCTTAGTCAATCAACCACTACTAATATGAAATTCTTGCCTTGGGATGAGGGTAACCCATCAATAAATTCCATGGTAAGGTCTTCCTATATTTGCTTAGGTGGTGGTAGTGGTTGGTTGTAAAAGTCCCTCGGGTGACAATGCCGTTTGATAATCCTCACAAGCTAACACAAAAGCGTCAACATTTTTATACATAAAATGCCAATAAAATACCTGAGGCAATCTTTTTGAATGTACGAAGGACACCTGAGTGACCTCCCGTTGGTGTTGCATGAAACTCTTATAGTAGTTGGTCCACAATTAGGGAAGTTGGGGGCACCACAATTCTATTTTTGAAAATCAAGAGTCCTTCCCACCACTTATATGGCCCATTTAGTGGTCTTGTGTCTTTGGTGCAATGCTTTGAATGTAAGGATCATTGACGTTTATTTTCCGCAATTCATCCCATATGTGGCTTTAGACCGTAGAAATAGCAAGAGTGTGGGTAGCTACCATTTTGTCTTCTCCCTAGGCTTTGGCTACACCTCCTTGTCATGGGTCAGTAAACTCTATTTAGGATGAAGGTCTACGAGACAATACATCTACCACCACGTTCAACTTCCCTGGACAGTAGATAATATCATCATTATAACCAAGCAATTTAGCTAACCATTTTTGTTGCTATAGGGAGCCCACTTTTTTCTTCAAAAGGTACTTTAAACTCCTTTGTTCATCTTAATGAAAAGCTTTTGACCAATTAAGTAGGGTCTCATAACCGGATGGCTTGTAAAATAGCAAACATCTCTTTAGCATATATTAACCATCATATCTTGGATTTCCCTAAAACTTTGCTCATGTAGGCAATGGGCTTAAATTCTTAAGTGAGTATGGCTCCTATCCCTTCTTCAGAAGCATCCATCTCTATGGTAAAGGTAAAGGGTGGGTAAATTTTGGCATGGCTAGGATTGGAGTTGTGGTCATTTCATTCTTTAAAATCTCAAAGGCTTTACTTGCTTCCTTTGTACACACAAATTTCTCTTTTTTGTGCGAATCTGTGAGTGATCTTGACATGGTGTCGTATTCTTTGACAAATCACTTATAGTACACCGTGAGGTCCAGAAAACTGCGAAGTTTAGTCACCGTCGAAGGGGTTGGCCATTTAAGCATAGTTTGGATTTTGTCAGGGTCCACCTTCACTTCTTCACTTGATATTATATGGCCAAGGTAATGTAACTCGTTAAGGCCAAACGCACACTTTTTGAGTTTCAAGTATAACTTGTGTGAGAGTAAAACCTGAAATGCTTTCTCAATTTAAGAAAGGTGATTTTCCCAAGTGGGACTATAGATCAATATGTCATAAAAAAAACAAAACAAACTTTCAGAGATAGGGCCGAAATACATGGTTCATTAAGGCTTGAAAAGTAGATGGTGCATTACAAAGTCTAAAAGACATTACCAAATACTCATAATGGCTGTTTTGAGTCCTAAATGTTGTTCTTGGAACATCCTCATCACACATGCGAACTTGGTGGTAACTCACTCGTAGAGCCAATCTTGTAAAATTAGTAGCTCCATACAATTCGTCCATTATATCCTCGATAGTAGGGATAGGGAAACAATCTTTTATAGTGACGACATTAAGGGCTCAATAGACTCCATGTGTTATCCTTCTTTTTGACAAGAAGCAGTGGTGAAGAAAAGGGACTAGTACTCGGCCAGATTGACCCCATTTGTAGCATCTCACAAACTTGACGCTCAATTTCTTCTTTTTGGTAATAGGCATGGCAATAAGGCCTAACATTGACCAACCTCATTCCTTTTTTGAGATGGATATGATGTTCAATTTCACGATGTGGAGGTAACTATTGAGGCTTCTCAAATAATTCTCCTTAGGATACAAGTAGTTCTCATAAGTCCGAGGCCACAGTTGCAAGTTTAAGGTCTTATTTAATTAATGGGCATAATAAAAAAGCTTGATTCCTTCCTAGCATGTTCTTGGCAGCTTGCTCAAGTGTGAAAGCACATGGTTTATGGTTTTTTATCCCTTTGATGACTCTGACTTGGTTGCCCTATATGGAAATCATGATCAAGAGTTTCCAATCACATGCCTCCAATCCGAGAGTTTCCAACCACTGTATGCCAAGGGTGACATGAGTCCCCACTAACGATAAGGCATAGAAGACTAAGTTAAAGCTAGCATCTTGTATCCTTATTAGCATACCATCAAACTAAGAATTACACTTCATGGGTGTTCCATTTGCCACCTTAACATTGAAGGCTTGGACATGTGAGGGTGTGAGTTTCAATCTGGCTGTTACCTTATCTCCTAGGAAATTATGGGTTGACCCACTGTCCACCAGGATTATCAACTCTTGACCTTCAATGTTAGCTTTTATCCTTATGGTCTTGATTCCCATGTACCCATTAAGAGTGTGCAAGGTGATCTTAGGTTCTAGCTCCATTTCGAGCTTGTCTGGTGTTTACAATTCCATCTTGGCTTCTCCATCAATGCCCTCTAACATGAGCAACTTAGCTTGCTTGCATTGATGTGTGGTGTGAACTTTTTGTCACAATTAAAGCATAACCCCAGCTTTCTCCTGCGTTGCATCCCTTCCCATATTAGTTTCTTAACCGAGTCTTAAAAATTTTGTTCCAGTGTTCCTCCTGAGTTCCATCTGTTCATTATAGGTCTTGGTCATTTCTTTCATAGCTTCAATTGGTCATCCGTCAACCTACCAAGGTCGATGACTTGTTTAAGGATTTGAGGCTCAAACATTTTCAGATACACCGACAACTCTAGTTTGAGGCCTCCAATAAAAGCCCCAAGCAAGGCTTCTTCAGACCACCCATCTACCATATTCCTTAGTCTTACGAATTCTTCCTGGTAGTAGCTCAATGAGCCAGTTTTTTGAAGTTTTTTTAGCGCCTTATTATAATTAACTCCACCTGATGGAATAAAGTGAATCAAAAATTTTCCTTCAAATATCCATCAAGTGATTTCTTGGTTGAGCTTCTTGTATCTTCAGCTCAACCACTTCCACTATTAGTGGGCCTTCCTTCCATGTAATATCCTGCAATGGACACCTTCTCACTTTCGGGCACCTCCTAGTGCTCAAAATAATGAGTTGCTCGATCTAATCACTCTGTGGGTTCATCTCCTGCAGAGGTTGGAAAGTCCAACTTAGGCTTTCGAGGTTGACCGCGTGTCCAACTTAACTCCCCTTTGCCTTCCATAAGTCAATTGTTAGTGTAACTTTGGTGATGCAAGTGTTTGAAATCCTCGCAAATTCTCTAACTCAGAATTTTTTTGTATCTCCGCGAACATCTTCTCCATTTCCTTTTGCATTTGGCTAAGACTAGTTTGAACATTGTTGACATTAGCTACAAGGTTCTCAAGACGTTCCCTGTGGATTGCCATTTAAGAGCGCGACTCTAATACCAAATAATGAGGCTTCAATAAGCAAAGGATAATTGCAAGTAAAATTGGAATGAGTAATATTCTGGTAGTACTAAAAAAAATTCACTACGTTAACTTCCAAAAAAGTGCAATCCAAATGCTAACCTATTGAGTAATACATGGGACTACATGTGACGTGACTATTAATAGACGAAATTAAATAATTCAAAATTAAACAAATCCTACGGCTAATAATGACTTCAAGAAATGGAAAACAAGGGTTGTCACAATTTACTCCTCCACTAACAGTGATGCACTAATGAACCTGACACTAAAATATTCTTTATTGACCAAGCCCCATGCACCATTAAATATTCTTTATTGGCCAAGTTTCTGTAACCACCCCTAGAGACCATGCCTCTTTAAGTAACTGCATAAAGACATTCTAGTCAAAATAGTGTGGTTTGGGTTTGTCCATGCGCTGGGATCTTTTTCGTGGCCCTCCTTGCTAATGTTTCAACGTATCAGTTAACTTACAAAGGTTGTCCCCATTATCAGAGGAGTCTAATCGGTGTGAGTGAGCATTTGTGGGAAACACAATTGGGCAAGCAAATGGTGTTTATGACAAGCCAATAGATCTTCGATTTTGTGATTATAAAAATGACAAGTCCAATCTGGAAGGTAAGTTACTTGGAGCTGCACTTATGCCTGATGCCAAGTTTGATGGAGCTGACATGCCAGAAGTAGTAATGTCCAAACCATAATTAAGCGACCAACTTAATTATTCAACTGTGATTCGACTAATTTAGATTTTAATAATATACATGTTTCCCATACATATCCATATATATGTATATTACTAACAAAAGAATCTTGGTACCTTATGACTAGTTATATAATGCTTATATAAATAAAACCAAACTCTTTTGTTTTATTAATAATAATTATTTTCATTACAAAAGTAACTGTAAGAAGATTAAGTTATATGTAAATACATTTGCTTTCTAGGGCACTATATTTATATAACTCCAACAGGTACATGACTTCGCTCACTCTAAGGAGTTGGTTAAAGAACCAAGTGTAGTTGTTTTTAGTTTTTAGAGCCCAAAAACTCCCTCCTTATAATAGATAAGAGTGAATCCATTTGGATAGATTGTTTTCACTTATAATTCTCCAAATCCTCTTAGATGTAAGAAATCTATTTTTACTGGCTATTGACTCCAATCCTAACCCTCCTTCTGCTCTCGGTTGATAGATTTTTTTCCAAATAATTTTGGCCATTCTTTTCTCTCCATTCTGTTTTCCCTATAGAAATTGCTTCAATAATTTTTCTATCGTTTTAATCAGCCCTTTTGAGAGAAAAATATATAAACACTAGCAAGTATTCATAGACATGAATACCAACTTCAGTAGCTGAATTTTCCCCCCATAGGATAGTGCTCTATTTGACCATGTCCCCAATCTTTTTTTTTAATCTTTTCAATTAAAAGAATGCATTCACAAAACCTAAGCCTCCTTGATGAGATAGGAATCCCCAAGTAGAGGAGAGGAGGAAATTTAATTTCCATCCCAGTAGTTTGAGATAAAGCATTTAAGAGGTGGGAAGCGTTTTTGGAGAGAATGAGAAAACTCTTGTGATGATTGACACACAAGCTCGAGATCTCCTTAAATAAGTTTAGAGTTCTCATCAGAAGAGTGACTGAGTGAACATTAGCCTTACTTAGGAGAATAAGGTCATCTGTAAAACATAATCTAGCTAAAGAAACTTTCTTACATTTGGAATGGAATATGAATTTAGGATTTGTTGAAGTGTTAAGCTTCAGTAACTAAGTGAGAACCTCCATACAAATTAGGAATAGATAAGGGGATAGATGATCCCCTTATCTAAGACCGTTTTTGCCTCTAAGCATCTTTGTGGGGCTCTCATTTATCATAATCCTATAAGAAGTAGTAGATATACATTCTTAAATCCATCTTATGAACCTTAGGGGAAAGTTCATTATCTCCATAGTTTTTAATAGGAAACCCCAATTCACACTGTCAAAAGCTTTCTATAAGTCAATTTTAATAGTGCAATTTTGGGGACTTCTCCTTCTATTATACCCTTTTAAAAGCTCTTACACTATAAGGATGTTGTCCCCTATATCTCTGTTAGCCATAAATGCTCCTTGATTCTCACTAATAAGAAATTTTAGAACCTCCTTTAGCCTATTAGCCAAAATCTTGGCAATGATCTTGTAGAGGAAATTTGTACACGAAATAGGTCTGTAATCACTTCAAGTATCTGAGCTGGAATTTTTTGAGATCAAACAAAGAAAGGACTTATTTATTTCTTTTAGTAGAACACCCTTTAGAAAAAATTCATGCACTGCCTCCTTGAATATCCTCCCCCATCCTCCCCCAAAAAAAAAACTATTCCAAGTTTTCTGGTAGAAAAAACCATTCAAGCCATCAGGTCCTACAGCTTTAAAACTATTCATGTTGAAAACAACCTTTTTGATTTCCTGATCTGTAACAGGTCTTGTTAACCAAGCAACTTCATGATTAGGAATTTTAGATGTTACCAATTGTCTGAGATCATAATCCATCTCTAACAAGGAAGCTTCTAATCCTAGTAGTTTTTTTATATAATATAATTGCTTCTTTAACTAAGTCCTCTTGTCCAAAAAATTCTACACCAGCTTTAGTTTTAATAGAGGAGATTTTGTTGGCATTCTTTTGGGATAACATAGAATTGAAGAAGAACTTAGTACATCTATCTCCCTCTTTTATCTAATTAATTCTATTTGACTGCTTTAATAAAGAACTTTGGTTATCCACCACTTCCACGAAATTCTTCAGAGCTTCCCTCTCTATTGTAGCTAGAGCATCATCCAATGGATTTTTTGCCAGTGACTTTTGAATAGAGGAGAGTTTATCTCCAGTTTTTCCAATCTCTTTAGAAAGATTCAGACCTCTCTTGCTATTAAGAATCTTCAGCTCCTGTTTTATAACCTTAAGCTTTTGGATGCATATATACTGCTTAGTTCTATAGCAGCCATGTTAACCAGAAAGTTGTTAAATCTAAAAGAATGCTGGACTCTGGAGGTTGTGAACAAGTTATCAATCTTTATAGAAGTATGGTCAGGGATGCTAGGATCTAGGAATTTCACATTACTTCTTGAAAAAGTGTGCAGCCATTCCACATTTATCAAAGCCCTGTCCAAATTTTTTTTGATGTGCCAAATAGAACTTTGCTGATTAGTCCAAGTAAACTTATGACCTTTAGCTTTTAGATCTATAAGTTCCACCTCCTACATATAATTAAACAAATCAGAGGAATAGTTGAGTAGATTGCAATTACCTTCAGCCTCTAATCTAAACAATGTGGTATTAAAATCTCTACACACCACCCAAGGGGCATTTACTGAATTCTTAATCCTTTTTTGGTCATTCCAAAGGTCTGATCTTTGGAACAAAGTGTTGAATCCATAGACAAAGGTAGTTAAGACCCAAAAATTTTCCATTATACAGTGAATCTAAGTGTGTATATGTTGTTGCCTTGATTCTAGAACCTCCACTTTCAAAGAATCACCATCATAAGCTAGAATAATCCTTCCATATACATGACTTTGATGGTTAGTAATGAACTGTCAGTTTCTACCTAGACAATCCAATTTATTCAGATTTACTTCTTTGATTTTAGTCTCCAACATACAAAAAAACCCTAGGCTTTTCTTTTAGGACAAAATCCCTTAAAGCATTCAGCTTTGAAGAATTGTTTACTCTACACACATTCCTTACAATTAAAGTTATAGACATTTTGTTTCCCCTTGGAGCTTTTCCTATTGCTCCTAATACTTTTCCGAGAGGTGATCTGATCAAACTGCTCCTCTTGATTACTACCATTTTGCAAATCAGCCTTTGATAGACTTTGTTCAATCTGTTGACTAGCTAAAGCTCCTTCTTTTGGATTAGTACCACTAGTTTCCAGCTCATTGCCTCCTTTGTTCATTGAAGGCTTGTAGACATCTTCTGATAGATTGTGATGAGCTTCTTTCTGCTGAACCGAATCAAGGCTATTCTCCTTCGGATTACACTCCCTTATTTTTGGGATACATTAACTGACTGAACAATTTCTTGGTTTTCTTATACTTGTTCTGCCTCCTAATTCTCTTTGATTTCTTTAAACTCATTCTTTTCCATACCCATCACTTCCTAATAGTCCCCTTTAATGAAGACTCTACCCACCAGTTTTCATTCCTTACTGTGAGCTTTAAGGGACGGTTTCTATTGGTAAGTCACCAATACTTTGTCTTTTTTAAGAGAGTTTTCATCAACCAACCTTAAGATAAGGATGCTATCCTTCATTTCCTTAGAGATGTCCATACTCACACATAATCGAGCAAAGCCTACTCTTTTCCTCAATGTAGTATTTTCATCCATGCATATAGGTTTCCCCAAGTAGCTCGAAAGCATACTCAACCCCTTTGTAGTCCAATACTCTAAGGGGATATTGTGGATATTCACCCATAGGGGGATGCTCTTCATTCTAATTTTTTCTAACTCCATTCTCGGTTGCCAATTTTGAAGAAATAAGGGAAGTTGAGAGATATGCCATGGACCTCTTCTATTACCTTTTGAGCTTCCAATTTAGAAGAAATGGTAAATATTATATTATCCTCTTCAGTTAGCATTACCTCCATTAGTCCTCTTCCTTTCCAATTTCCTGAAGCCTATGCTTGTATAACAGGAAAAGCAAGCCTTTTGTCCATAAAAATCCAATAAAAGTAGCATCCCATGTCCTAGCTCCCTACTGTAAAATATCTAGGCTAAGATCCACCATTAACTTATCATCAATCTCTACCAAAGGGCTGAACACTAGAGAAGAGTCTGAGTTATCACCCACGACCTGTTTCCATGTTTTGCTATTTCCTGTAGCTGTGTATCCAATAGCAGTTGGGGTAAAACCCTTGGGTGGAGTAGCTGTATTAGGGAGAGGGTTAGGGTTAGTTATAGAGAAGGATGGGGAAGAGGGGAGTGCAGCAGAAACTTTAAAGGGGGAGGCATGGGTTAAGTTAGGGTTAGGAGAGATGGTTTGTTTGATGGTTGAAAGAAGGGTTGGAAAATTAGTGTCCATTTTGGCACTAATTCTTCTGGTTTTTTTTTTTTTCCAGATTTTAGCAAGAGATCTGGTGGGGAAGCTAAGGTTTCTTTCTGGGGTGTGAAAAGTAAACTCTCTGCCAACAGAGTTTGTTTGTGGCTAAAAAGGGATGGAGGAATATTTGAGATTTGACGATGGCAGGGGTATGTGGATAGTGGTAATGGTGGCTATAGCTATGGCGGTGTGGGTTCTTTCTGGGGAGAGAAAAAAAGCCTCTATGTCAGCAGAGTTTGTTTTGTTATGCTGAGGAGTTATTTTGAGATTTGGCAATGGCAAGGGTGTGAAGATGGTGGTGTTGATGGCGGTGCCAGTGGTTAAGGCATCTGACATTATTTTAGTACAACTAAAAAAAGTTAACTTATTGCTTATTATTTAATAAGATTTAGATACCCTTTAAGAACCAGCCAAAAAAAATACATTAGTGAAAGAGCATGTGTGAAGAATAAATATAAAATGGAGCAACATTGTTTTTGCATGCACAACAACAAGTTAGCTCTATGGTTACAATTTTTTTTGGCTACATTTTAAAAATTGTAGATAAAAGTGAACCTTTCGTGACAATTTTAGAACTCGTCACCGAAGACGTCACAGTTGGCAATGCTTCCACAAAATCGTCGGTGAAGCCTTTGGTGACGTTTTACTAGAATTTTCGCGAAAGGTATATCTTTTAGTGACATTTTATTAAAATCATCGTCAAAAGTAAGCCTTTGGCGAGAATTTCAGAATTCATCGCCAAAGACTTAAATAACTCTATTTTAATTTATTCTTAAAATTTAATATTAATTTCCATTTTATAAATATATTAAATATATTGTAATAAATATAATGATATATCATATGATAATTAATATAATGATATATGAATGTATAGATAATAATAATTTTAATTAATATAATGATATATGAATATATAGATAATAGATAAATTTTCTCATATCTTAGTTATCATATTATTCTATTTAATCACATTAATCTATTTATTATATATAAATTTCATACTATTATACATAATTTCTATATTGTGTATGATTTTTATAATATATAGAGTGTAATATATAAAAAAGGTTTTGACGGCGAATATCAAAATCATCATCACCAAAAGGGATTTGCCAAAGGTGAAGCCTTTGGTGATGTTTTACCAAAATCACTGCGAAAAGTTAAACGCTTTATTGAAATCGTCGCTAAAGCATTAATATCACCAAAATGACTTCATTTTGTCATATTGAAAACTTAATTACCTAAACTTTTGAAAATAGTTGTTCCCATCGTCGTCTTCATTTTCGATGTGCA
>JANITW010000010.1:12524701-12561547 GCA_027564335.1 Erythroxylum williamsii | reverse complement strand
CTATACGTGCAATTCAATTATGAATGCACTCGCTGCTCACTCATCCGAATTACCGATATGTCCTCACATCGGTAACGAGATGTTACAGAAATGACGCTTTGTAAATAGTTTACAAATGTTATTAATTGAATCAATAGCTAATAGAAAAGAAATAATATGATTAGACTCAAAATAGAGTAGACATTAACTTCATGCTCCATATCTAATCGGAACATTGTATGATGAAAGGATTGAATTATACAGAAAAATTATGCACGGGAAAGTTAGTCAAAACCAATTTTACATTTCTAAATATTTGGGTGGTCATAATGCATTGCTAGACGTCAATCTTGATCTATAATTATAAATTGTTTATTTGAAGAATTAAAGATAAATTAAAAAGAATTGTAATTTTCTAATTTTTCCTAAATATGTTGGTAATGATTATAAAATCTAAGTTTAATTATGAATTAAAATTATATTTTATAATCATTGCCAACATATTTGGGAACCTAATGGATCTCACATATAGAATGGGTTAAAGAGAGCAAAATTAATTTAATCAAGTTGAATTTGATTGCAAAGTTTGAGAAATTTTATGATTAAAGATGAGATATTTAATAAATAAGGATAAATATGAGATATTAAATCTTATATGGCATATTTGGTGTTTTACTAGAATTATTTGTAATTCTAATTAAAGTTTAATTGAAATTGGAATTTAATTTTAATTAAATTACTAAAACGTCCAAAACTTATTATAAATAGGCTTAAACTCTATGAAGTTAACACTTCATGCTTAACCCTCTCTGTAAGAATTACAGAGTTCTCTCAATTTATTTTATGGATTTCATTAAAGATCGGACACTTGTGCAGTTACGGTGGTTGAGACAGATCGGTTTCGAAAACGGTTCGAGGGATACAACAAGATAAAGATCAAACTTCTGAATAAGGTACGAATTAAATTACGCTTTATTATACTTTATGTTAATCATTTTATATAATTAAATAGATCTTGATTTTCGAGAAATCAAAAGTAACAAAAAATTTTCATCATTATTTCGCTATAGTCGAAGTCGGATCTCAACCCGGTTTTCGAACAGATTAATGCAGTCGAATAGAGGGGAACATATAGGAAGACGAAAATTTTTAAGGTTTTGCTTAGTCAGTTAGACTTATTGAACGCCAACTACCTATCCAAAATTTTCCAACTTTTTCTTTGTAAGCAATAAAAGAAATTTTGCTTTTCTAAAAGACCTTATCATATTTACCACATCTAGCTGTAGGTGTTATTATTTAAATGTATTTGGCTAGCTTTTCTCCTATATTGATGTAATTTAATAAAATATTAAAATGATTGTTTTTCATATCAATTGTAGTTATTATTTTTAAGTGAAATATTTAAAAATTAGTACTAGTAAAATATTATTTTATATTTTTAAAAAAATAAATACTATTTTATTTTCTTGTGGTGATTGAAGATTGCTCACAATCACGATAAGCATTTTAATTTTAAATAAATTGATAAAACTCATTATTATCAGAATGCAAGAAAAATTCCTACCCTAATGCCAACGAAGGGAAAAAGTTTTGAATGCAGAGATCTTTTTTTACTGATCTTTTTTTTAACAAATTCTCTATCTTTTTCACCCTTCTACCGTTTTAGTAATATATGATCATTTTGACGATCTAAATATCTATTTTTAAATTAATATTATCCAAATAAACAAATAAAAATTCTAAGTGAGATTTATAATTTTTAAATCATGTCGATTTTCTACAAGCAAAATAGCAAAAGAAGGTTCAACGAAAATAAATCAAACGCTTTATAAAGGCTTTACAGTATGTGCATGCCCACCTCGTGGCGATTAGAAAAGTCGGCGGTGGCTCTCACCAACTACAATGTCTCGGATTTTGATTAGTCAAAAAGTATCTTCGCTTTAAAAGTCTGACCTTTGACCAATCCTCCAAACGGAAACACCGAAACGCGTTTACTAAAGTTGGGTCAGCTCCATCGCCGATTTGTCCCATTCCTTTTCTAACAAAAATCATAAATCTCTCATCCCACTTGAAGGAAGATTGAAGCATTGTGAGAGAAGGAGAGAACATGGCTGCCTTGCAAATGTCAGGTTTTGTGACAAAGTTTCATTCTTTCAACCCTGGCTTAGAGATATCACGCAGCAGAATCCTCACAGCTTCATCAGCAACTAATCGTATCCTCTCAAACCCTCAAGCCCGGAGCAGTAAAGAGCTGATAGACGAGAACCCTTATCACAAGGCCATATTTGAAGAGTTATATACCAGCAAGCAGTCGATAGCAAATGAGACTGCAGAATTGGAGAGAGAGATTCAGAGTACGGTAGTAAAGTTGAAGGCTGCAGTTGAGAGGGTGACGGAAATGGAAGTAAAGAAGCTCAGATGTAAAGGGACTGTGTCAGATGAGGAGAGCATCTTAGTTGAATTGATGAGCAAAGAGATTTCCACCAAGTTCTTGGAAATGCCTGTTCGATACTTAACAAGTTGCAGTGGAAGAGATCTAAGAGACAGGATGAAGGACATTAATTTTCTGGTGGGAATGCTTGAAAAATCGGGTTCGACAGTTTCGGAGGTTGGTTTCTAGTATACTAGGAAATGATTATCTGTTCATTTCATTCATTTGTATTATTATTACAATGAGAGAGCTTTTATGATTTGGGATGGAACTCAGTTCGGTGCTAATGAGTGTGGTTTTCAAATCAACCTATGTTTTATCTACTAATACTGTAATCCAGACAGATAATCCTAAAAAAATTATGAAAATAAAGCCAATTTAAATAATTAGATTTATTTTTTATTAAATTTGATGTAATGACTATTAAATTTAATATAACCACTTATTTAGTATCCAACTCTTTTAAAATTTAGAAACATGAGTCAACTTTTTTATATTTAATGAGGTTCTACAAATTTTTAAAATGTAAATAAATTGGCTATCATCTAAAAATTTTCTAAAAATAATTTTGATAATCAACAAACTGTTAGTTACCGCTATAACTTCTTAGTTGATTATGAAATTACAGGTGATAGTAGGTCGAGCTTGTTACTAAGGCTCAGGCCCGAGACAATGGACTTGAGCTTAAACCCGATCAAACTTGAGGTAGCTCGACCTGAGCTTAACCTAAACTTTTTAAATTAAAAATATAAAATAAAATCATTTTATTTATAAGAGTTGAGTTCGAAATCTGACTGAGTTGAGCCTAGGCAGCTTAAATCCGATACAATAAACCTAAGCTTAAGTTCGAACGAGCTTGAGGTAGCTAGAACTGAGCCCAACCCAAAGGTGATTCCACGAAGAAGAGCTTGATAAGACAAATCAAAATTTCTATATTTGTTAGTGGAAAATAGTTAAAAATATGCAGACTCAAATGATAAGTAAAGAATAAAGAATAAACCTTTAAATGGAAATCTGGAAACGAACGGCAAAACCACATAGTAATTAACTTGATGCATGAGTTTACACAAACGAACCAAGAAACAAAACATGCTCCTATTCGTATTCATATTTAGCCACCTATTATCCCAGAGGCTTCAATTAGTACTATTAAATTCACATTCAGATATATAAACAAGTGCATTACAGTGTCTAATTTTTACCTTTGGTGAAGGAGTAGAGTAAAAATGGCATTAGCCGGGTGAAGCTTGGGTCAAGTTATTGATCAGACTTGGGCCCAAGCATAACCAAGCCTCGAAATAGGAGCTCAAGCCCAAGCATGATCTTTCTAATTAAAAAATAAATATTTTTAATTAAAAATTGTATAACACATTTTATTATTTAAAAAACCACTTTTGTTAAAAAGTTAATATCTATTTCATTTAAATTAAAATTATCAAGTCCAATGACTTGCTTTTGAAAAAAAAACCTATTTACTTAATTTTTTAAAATTAATATCATTTAAATTATTATCTTTTTTTACCAATCACCATTCTCTTATCTAAGTCTAACAATGAAATGACACTTTGTTCATTCAAAAGTCAAAACATGAAAAATAATATCAATTTATGAGCACGCTCGTGTAACAAATATCATAAAAATATTATAAAAATAACTTTATTATCAAAACAAAAGAGCATCATAGTGTTAATATTATCCAAATTGTTTAATGATAAATTTTACAAAAAGTTAAAAATAAATTATCAATTATAAATGGACAGTGGAGATTTCTCTAAACTTTATGTTAAACTACAGTAGAGAAATTTGCCTTTTCTCATTGAAAGCTAAACCACATTAGAAAAAACCCTTATGGGATTAAACACTTATATCCTCCTATTTCATATCAAAATCATGGATTTTACATGTACATCTATATGCGCCCTAATGACATAGACTCAATGTCAATATGTATATATATGCCCAATAACCTTCAAAATGTTTAAAAGCGATAAAAATCTTAAAACTTTCACTTTTATTATGACATTATATAACATGAATGATTAAGAGCAAAATGATGATCATCTATATTGATAAAATATAATGTCATAATACATCAAAAAACATATAAATGTTTAAGGAGTAAACATAGTAATCCATAATTAATAGTATTTAAGGATCTTAGTACACCTATAATTTACACATCTCTCAAAAACAATTAGGAAAAGTCCTTTAGTTAAAGGATCAACAAGCATATCCTCAGTCCTCAGATGCTTAATCTCAATATCACCTTTCTATATTAATTCATTGGTGATCAAATACTTGACCTTCAAATGTGGACCATGTGATGTTCTTATTGTTGTTATTGAACAATACAGAAGAAAGATTATCACAATATAATTAAATGGAGCTAGCCACTAAATCAACCACACACAACTCATAGATCAAGCAAAAGATTATCACAATATAATTAAATGAAGCTAACCACACACAACTCAGAGATCAAGTTCCTAAGCCAAGCTATCTATGTAGCAGTTCCATAACGTACCACAGACTCTACATCTATAGTAGAGGAAGTCACCAGTGTCTGTTTAACACTCTTTCACGATACTGCACCATTTGCTAACGTAAAGAGGTACCTTGTTGTGGAATTTCTATTATTCTGACACAAAGCAAAATCTGAATCTGTATAGCTTATGAGGTTTAGATTGTTGACCTTTCTGAATGTCAGCATGTAATCCTTAGTCCCCTTTAAATATCCTAACACTCGTTTAACAACATTCCAATAGTCTATTCCTAAGTTAGCTAAATACCTACCTAGCAGTCTAACAATAAATACATTGTTTGATCTAGTACACATATAGGCATACATCAAGCTACCAACTGTATTGGAATAAGGTACATTCTTTATAACCTCTCTCTTTGCATCATTCTTTAGATACTATGCCAAAGATAATCTTTCACCGTGTGAGATAGGTGCTACAACCAGCTTACAATCAGCTATATTAAACCTTTGCAACACTCATTCAATGTATGCTTTCTACGAAAGGCTTAATGAATGTTGAGACATGTCCTCGTGAATCTGAATATCGCCTTCATGTCAAAATGTTTGACCAAACGCTGTTTAACTTCATGCAACATGGTCACATCAGTTTAACTTCATAATGGAAATGCTAAGAGATATCGTGCAATTTCTTGCATAATCAAAAAAACATTTTTATGTTCTTCATTATAGCAATACATCGAACTCCATACCCTTAACTTTGATCACAACACCTACCTCCAAATAGTTGTCCAACTTCATCCGATTGTACGAAGTCCTAGCCCTTTTTATGAATTTTGAAAATAGGGATTTCATACTGGTCTTAGATAAAGCTGAAGCTGAACTTGAACCTGAACTACTACGGTTCTAATTTTTGTCGAATCTTAGTTGATAATCATTAAATAACTTATATCATAATTGTTTAATTACATTAACATGTCTTGAGCCGAATCACCATACATCATTTCACAATTAAAAAAAACCATTTTATATCTTAGGTCTACCACAAAAATAACATCTTAGTGTCAATATTCTAGTCTATTAAACAATCCACCAATGCAGTTGTTAACCTTTCTCTTGTATGTGATGTTCGTACATAAATAAAACTACCAATTAAAAATATGAACAAATACCAATTATAACATAATTAAAAAATAAATGATAACAATATTAAAGAATATAATTTGCCTTACCATATAAATAAACCTACCATTTAAAAATAGGAACAAATATCAATATAACATAATTAATAAATAAATGATAACAATATTAAAGAATATAATTTACTTTAATAGTTGACTACATAAAGTCTAGTTGTTGTCAACGTAATGTGTCGTCACCATTATATAATCCTTTTTTTGGTTATCAACTATCTACATGTTTGAAAAGATGGTTGCCTATGGATCAATACTCGATAAGGTCTTTATTTTTTTCTTTTAATCCTCACACATCTTGAAAATATATTTCTTCAAAGTATTTTGATTTGGAATCTTGAAGGTTAATTGGAGTGAGGTGACAAACATCCTAAATTTTTTGTCATCAACCTTAAAGAGTAATTCATTACCACTGATCATATTAGTTGGCAAAAACTTTGATTTGTTACTGTCATAAGTTGTAACAGTCATTTCATTCTTCCTTTTCATTAAGTTAAGAGTAAAAAAAATTTGATCTCTTGATACAATCTTTTTTTTTATTACAAGATTCTATATGTCTCTTAAAATGAGAAGTTATACCTTTTAAACTCTCAATCAGTATCTTGTGATAATATGTAAATTCGATCTTCTCTATTATGTCCATCGATCTATTCTTGTTAAAGTGATTCTAAACATTACTTCTTAATGAACTTATCCCTTTAACTTAAATTGTTTCTTCTGAATTAGAGGTCTCCGCTAATAAACTATTCGGTGTTAGACTAGAACTCTCCACTAAAAGAACATGCTCATCTATTTGAAACAATCAAACAATGGACACATATGACACATAAACGATCCAACATTTACATAAGTTAGAAACAAATGCAACTAGCTTTGGCAAAGTATCTGCTTGATATTCTGAAATTTTTGTCTCTAGAAAGAAAAATCATATTATTAAGATACCGATTTAGCTTCACTTGATTATGGTTTTAAACCCACACATCCAGTGCAACTCAACCATCGGCCATAAGTTTCAATTAGAAATGAAAATGATATGTGTTGTGCATAGTATCTCATATCATATCTGAAATCATCAGCCTTAAACACTTCTCTACTCTGTGTACTTAAAGATCTGTTTCAAGCCTTAAAAGGTCATACATCCCCAGTGTAAAAGTAGCTGATCATTTGAGCAATAAAGAGATGTTGAAACAAAAGACAACTTTTGTCGGAACCCGATCCGAAGACCGGACCCCAAATGAGGTGAGGCTTGAACCATTAGCTTCCTAAGACATATATCTTTCACTCCATAAAATTTGGTATCATTTGAAGCTGAATTGAGGAAGATTGAATGAAAGCAAGTGAGAGGTCAGTTAAGAGAGCATGTTTCGGGTATGAACTCTTTTAGGTTTTTGGAGTGTATCTTGAGTTATATAACTCCGATTAAGGTGATTCTTGCCTCTATACGAACGTGAGGCTTTAAGCTATATTTGACATGAACAAGTCAATAAGTGATTTTGATGTTTAGATAGTGTGCGCTCATCACTTATATGGAACAACAGCATATAGCACTGCAAGTGTAGTAAGCGCAAGGTTTCAGGACTAAGGAAGTTAAGCAGTTGGGTCTCGGATCCAACATCTGTGGTATCAAAGCTTAAGTGTATAAGCAGTTGGGGTCTGGTCTTCGGATTGGATTCCGACAACTTTAGGTCTGACAAGAGAAGCATGTAACCGAATAAACTATTTTAATTAGATTAATTTTTATTCTCTTTTATAATGTTCATTAACAAATCATTAATAAAATTTATTCTTATTTTATTAAAATTAAAATTTTATTTATAAATTAAATTTTATTTTAAAATATATTTTAATTATTTTTATTTTAAATTTATACATTTTGAAAATATTTTAAATTTATTTACATTTAATAATTATTATTAAGTTAAATATATTTAATTTAATTAAAATAAAATAAAATTATTAATTAAAGTTAAGTTATTCATAATTCATATTAGTGTTGATTAATTTTAGTTAATTAAATATAATATAAAATTAAATTATTAATATTTAATATATTAAGTAATTAAATGATATATATTTTGTTGATAGTAAATTAGATTATAAAAAGTAGAATTTAGTAAAAAAAACAAAAACAAGAATTAAACGATTAAGAACCAAATGGGTCGTGATGGGGGGCCAGGGTTAAAAGAGGACTCGGGAGCTTGGGTTACGGTTAGCACTCATCGGATGCCATATGTACACTCGAGTGCCTCCCCTTGTTTGCACTTAGCGATCAAGTTTCAACTAATTTTGTGGGTCACTATTAACACAATATATTTTACATTATTGAGAAAAAATTGATCTCTAGTGGATAAAATTCACATAGCATCTCACAGAAAAGATCCAATGCAAAAGCATCCCCTCAGTAGGAGAAGCTGAATCCTGTATCAACTTATGCCGTAATGAATAAAAAAATCTATTCGGTCAGTATTTTATTTCTTATAGGTTGACCCGATACGAGTGACATAAAAGCGCCTTTTTATAAGCTAGAAAATATTTCGTAGATTTAAAAAAAAAACTCGCGTCCCCACGGTCCACTCCTACATCATTCATAGTGCTCCACGCATGCATAATTGGATATACTGTTATCAAAGTTCTCATCATGCACCACGTGTCGCATAAAACCATCCAACGTTGTACGTACCACGTTAGTGACTGCCACGTACAAGTGGGTCGTAACACGCGGCAGATCAGTGATGAATCAGATGCAGATTTTGTCGGTCCAGATGATAAGGCATCGTGTACGATACGCACCATGATGATAGAAAAACAAATCACCAAGCCCTGCTCCCTTTGCTAGCCTAGTCCTGTTTCGACTGACCAAACTTGTCTCCATCTATAAAAAAATCTCTTTTATATTTTTGAGCTATTTTAAATTAATTAGTTATTAGTGAAAAAGGATAGAATAAATCATATTATTTAAAAATTTTATAATAAAATAAAATAAAATAGAATATAAAGGAAAATTTTTATATTATATTTCATTTTATCCTAATAATAACTTTTAATTTAGTTGGTTTAAAATAAATTATTCTTTCAAACAATGTTTTACTGTAATAATAATTTTTTAATATTATATTTATTTACGTTAGATTATGTCACATAATCAAATGGTAGGAGGAATAAGTTCTCCGTATACTTAAAATCTGAAGTTTAAATAATGTCACCTTATGCCAAAATTAAACTCTCATGCCTATGGCTACAATAATTTGAACCGTAAAAAATAAACAAAATTAACCAAAAAAGATACGCGGTAATGGTGGCAGATATTTTTGGCGAGATATTTAGCAAACGTCTGACAGAAAGGACACGTGGCCTCCCACACCCCACTTTGATATCCAACTTTTGACGTTATTCCTCGATTCTTAATCAAATGTATCCTCCAGTCATATATTAACACGCGTCCTAGGTGATCTCCATCATGACATGTGTACTGCCCACTCAACAACTAAATTGCTCATTGTCCATTTGACGCATGTCCTTCCTCTGAGCTCCGGGGCCGAAGATATAAGCAGCCGCGGATAAACTATCCGCAATTGTTCCAATGAGCACGCACAAGAGACTCGCAACTTACCCACCCTATCGGAGGCCAAGCTCCGGTGAGTTTGGGATACTTAACGAGCGAGTTCTTCTCCTGGTTTTCGAGCACTTGAAATGGGACCTCCACACAATCTGCGTTATGGCTTCCGTCAACCGCAAGCTTCGTGCCACCGCTAAAAGGTTACTCTGGCGCGAGCTGTGCTCGATTCGAGCCCCGAGAATGCTATCCGCATTGATACACAACGAGGTCAGCGCTCGATTAGACGATTTCTGGCGGGCACTCGCAAAGCTGATGTTCTTCTGCTGCGGTTGCGAGTCGACTCGGAACTTCAAGGTGGGTAAGGTGCCTGGCCATTTCGTGGAAGCGTCGCGATTCTCAAAGACTTCAGGCCAGAAGTTTTTGGTGAAGAGGTGTCAGGGCGATTTGTTGTACATGAGCGACCCGTGCGAGCACAGCGTGGCGAATCACGAGGAAGACGTGGGGGTTTATAGGGGAGTTTTCAAGGGATTTATGAGATCAAGGACCCGTGCGTGTCTAATTAGACGGAACGTGACGTTGGAGGAGAGGCTGTTTTGTCCTTATTGTGCGGCCCGCGTGTGGAGCATGACAAGGGCTCGGCTCGTTCCTAAGAGTGCGGCCCGGCAGCTTGGGTCACGTGATGGGGGGTTGGAGTATTTTGTGTGTGTAAATGGGCACTTACATGGGTCCTGTTGGCTCACGCCTTTGTCGTCCGACGAAGATCACGATGATAGCGGTAGCGTTTAGTTTTAGTTGCGACGGTGAAGATAGTCACACGGCGGTAAGTGACAGCACGGATTTTTGACACGGCGATCATATAGGATCTTTAAATTTCTGATGATATCATATGTTGTAATTCTGAATTTTTGACATGCCCCAGGTGTGAAAGGTGAATCTTACCATAACCTCAATTGGGCTGTGAATATTATTTGATCATGTGCTTGTTTGGCTCTTCCTGAGACATGCCATGGTTTATCTTTTCTTCTAAATAATTAGATGTGCAAAAGGCCAAGCAAGCAGAGTCCATTTTGCTTTGACATTCACACGAAGGTGTAACGTTCTATCGACAATGCCTAGGCCGCGAGGCCTCAGCCTCACCGATGCCATTTAATAACAAAGGACGTGGAGCCAACCCAATTCCCATAAAATAAGAATAGCAATTACAACCAAAGCCGGCTGAAGTGACAACCAACTTCTTGTAAAGCTAAACCGTATTTCTTAAATTAAGTTAATACTAACACCTAACGAGCAGAAAGGCATCTCAATTGCATTTGTTTTTATCCTAATCCAATTTAATCCGAAAAAACACTTGGCATTCTTAAAATTTAATTGGTTGAGTCAAGTTGTGTTAGGTTTAGGTTTAACCCTAGAATGATGTATAGGTCGATCGACCTATTCTCAAAATGATGAGTTAAACACGATAAATATTTATTATATAAGTTCACTATCTTTTCACGATGCAGATACGACTCTAAAAACTCAAATACCCTTTATTCATAAAAACAAAAACTTATAATAAAAGTTGACTTAAGTATCGAAGGAGCAAGTCAATGATTAACTCCTAATGTATCTTTATTATTTTTGTAAATATCTCCTAATTGAAATCAATCAAGTTCATAAATTCAAATAATGACGTCCAGACTCAACCACTAATCATTGTATAAATTACAATTACCAACAGTTTTCGAAAATTCGTTGTCGTTTAATGATTCCGCGTGACTTCAACGACATTCCACTCGCCCTTGCCGCCATATTTCATAAGGCTCTGTCTCTTTTCTTTTCTTTTTTTTTTTTCTCTCTTGCAAACCAACTTCTGATAAAAGAAGAGCGAATCTTTTTCAGTTTGTGACGTACATGTGATTGCGTTCAACTTCGTTGTTTTCTTTCTGGGCCTCCTCCGTTTCATTTACTCTGTTCGACTTCGCCCGAGAAGTTTCACATTGTGAGGTAACTTCTTGTTGTGATGCCCTGTTTTATCGTCTCGTGAATGTTTCCTGAGAGAGTTGAGAATAATGTGAGTGCTCTGGGATCGTCAAGAGTCTTTTTCTTGTTTCTGAGAGGGAAGAAGGCGCGTGGCGTGGCATGAGAACGGGTTTTTTTTATTCGAGATTTCCCAGGCACCGAAGATCCAAGGAATTTGGAAGCGATGTTGTTTTTTTCCAGACACATTTTTCTTTATGCTTTTACGTTCTGATTGGTTTTAAGTTATAGAACACCTCAAGTTGCCGTAAAAATTCATTGTTTCGATCCAGTTAATCTTCAATTCTGATGGAAAATCAATTGGCAAGAAAAAGAATTGACTTTTCGTGTCATTTCCTGCAAAATATGGATATCTTCATCAACGATTTTCACGTTGTTTACCTCGGACGTATCGAATTCTTATTCTTGTACATTTACATGCCGATTGCAGGTTGTCGTAAATCTGGAGGAGGAAAAATGGCTAACCTTCAAGATATTGGTTATTCAGCGGCCATTAACCTTCTCTCAGCGCTTGCTTTTCTCATAGCATTCGCTATGTTAAGGCTTCAGCCTATTAATGACAGAGTTTACTTCCCCAAATGGTATCTTAAAGGAATAAGATCGAGCCCAACACGTGCTAAAGCTTTGGTCAGCAAATTTGTTAACTTGGATTACAGAACGTACTGCAAGTTTTGGAATTGGATGCCTGCAGCACTCAAAATGCCAGAACCTGAGCTTATAGACCATGCTGGGCTTGATTCTGTAGTCTATATAAGGATTTACTTACTGGGGTACGCATTCTTGTGCATAGGACTCTGTTCTGAAACTTGTTAGTGATTAAATCATCCTGAATTTTTCATCGAGTTATGAGACCTTAGCATTCTAGCATATTTTTCGATTGATCTCTGAAACTTTTTCTGCATGATATATTTCTGCAATGGGTCATGTAAACAGCAGTTTGAATAGAACGCAGGCTATCACCTTAACATCAGATGATCACTTCATTAAACTGATACCTTACTTGCAGCGTGAAAATATTTGTCCCGATAACAATTCTTGCATTTGGTGTCTTGGTGCCTGTGAACTGGACTGGTGGGACATTGGAGCATATGAAGGATTTGACGTTCAGTGATGTTGACAAACTATCAATATCAAACATCCCATCTGAATCCCCAAGGTGAGAAACTTCACAAAAGCCACTATATTTTTATCTTCCGTTTCCTTATACTTGCTCAAGTGTACCTTTGTAACGGATACGGTATTAGCCCTGTTTGGATATGAGAACTTCCTTTTTCACCATGGAGGTTTGGAAAGAGAATTGAGTATATTAAAAAGAAAAGACCAATTTAAGTTGCTCAGTACAGAATATGCAGATTGAAGTTTCTGTTCGATCAGTGAAAATATCAGAACCAAGAGTGCTAATAAGGCATAATTTTGTATGAAAAATGGAATTTTGATTACTGATTCTGGAGAATTGGCTATTGAAAAAATAAATCCTGGATGCAGCTCCTGCTTCTTTGTCAAGTCATATTACATCCTGATGACTGACAGAACTAGAAAGCTATTTACTTGTGGTTTAGTTGGTCCTGGCATTGATTAGATTTTATGAGTTTAATGTTTTAATTAGTGTTTCTGTGTAACTCTAAATCTTTCAAATAGGAATTCAACTTTGCTCGAGTTATTGTAACTGTTACTTACTTTTCTTTTCAAGGTTTTGGGCGCATGTGGGAATGTCATTTGTATTCACGTTTTGGACATTTTATGTGGTTTACAAGGAGTACAAGACAATAGCAACCATGAGGTTGCGATTTTTGGCATCAGAAAGCCGGCGTCCTGATCAATTTACAGTGAGTTAATATCATCTAATACAACCCCTCCCCTTCTTCAAACATTATCTTCACACGATGCTTATATTGTACAACTATTGCTTCAGATATTTTTGTTTTTTGTGAAAATTTTCTATTCTGTTCAGCAATATGAGAAACTTTCTTGATTGAAAGATTTTTTTGGACCTCTATTTCGATAATTGACTTTTGTCCAAGAGAACTAGCCTTTTTCATGTACTTAGTCATAGGTGTTGGATGGTTTCAATCGGCATTTGAATTTCCAGATAATGGAACGTATTATGTTAAGTTTAATGTGTAGATCAAGCATACATGTTACAGGGGATGAAATTGGAAGGAACAGATTTATGATTAAATATTGCATATCCGGGAAGAACAGAGACTTGTTAAGTATTTCACTTCTTGTAGCTTCTATAAATTCGTATTCTCTTTATCTACCCTTTGAAGCAGGCTGGATATTTCCAATACGAAATAGGAATATGTTTAAACGTAGTCACTTTATTTTCCACCTAGATTACATCCATAGTGCCTGAACTTGAAGCTTGAGACAATTACTTGATGCCTGTGAGAGTATTTGTCACTTTGTTGGTGGCTTGGTTGATTCTTATATGAACCTTATGTTGCTGGCATTGGATTAATTTTCAACATTTTTCTTAGGTTCTTGTCAGGAATGTTCCGCCAGATCCTGATGAATCTGTTAGCGAACACGTCGAACATTTCTTTTTTGTGAACCATCCCAATCACTATCTCACTCACCACGTAAGATTATGTAACTAAGTAGCTTAAGCTCGATAAAATTTTGTCAAAGAAAACATGTCTTACATTAATGTTCTTTGACATTGATATTTTAGGTAGTCCATAATGCAAATAAGCTTGCAAGCTTAGTAGCAAAGAAAAAGAGCTTGAGGAACTGGTTGACCTATTACCAGAATAAATATCAGAGAAATCCTTCGACCAAGCCAATGACAAAGGTATCCTTCTTATTAAACTACCTATTTTTGTGTCTATGAACTCTGCATTTTCGTTTCAGTAAGTCAACCTAGATTCTTAACTGGACATTTTCTTTCTGGTATCGTAAACCTACACCTATCAATCTGTAGACAGGTTTTTTTGGTCTCTGGGGAACGAAAGTGGATGCAGTTGACTGGTATTTGTCTGAGATTGAGAAGTTGAGCACAGAAGTAAGTTGTTTTGAAGCCAAGATCATCTTGATATGTTATTTCCTCCTCGTCAAGATGCTTCTTTGCATAGATAACCTTAATATTTCCTTTGCGTTTTCATATACTGTTGCTGGTGTTACTTTCAGTTACAGTCCGTATTATGATAATGGGAAGATGAGTTGCAAAGCTGTGCATCTGTTTCGAAAGATTAACAATGCTTGTATGGCATTGACTGTTCTTTGAGCGAAGATGCATACTATTTGATGTTTTATTTGTACCGATTGCAATCTGATGGCCCTGATTTTCTTTACAGATTTAGTTAGATTTACCCTCTTCTGTTAAGTTATGAAAAATGTTGGAGAAGAAAGTAAGAGAATTCTCAGGTGCCTGATGCCTCTGAAAGATTTTCTCCTGGTGGATAACCATTTGTCTATCGTTTTTCATTATCGTGTTCTCGAAAGTATTTGACACATTGAAAAGAAGGCCAACAACCATAAAGGTGGTTTCTTTGAGCTCTGTCTAATGTATACTCACGTCAACTGCTTGCAGGAAGAAGCGGAAAGAGAGAAGGTTCTGCGTGATCCTAAGTCCGTGATTCCAGCAGCATTTGTTTCATTCAAATCCCGGTGGGGAGCAGCTGTCTGTGCTCAAACTGAGCAGACTAGTAATCCAACAATTTGGTTGACTGAAAGGGCTCCTGAGCCCCGTGATGTCTATTGGGACAATCTCGCAATACCATATTTTGAGCTGACAATTAGAAGACTACTCATGGGAGTTGCCTTATTTTTCCTGGTGTTCTTCTTCATGATTCCTATTGCAATTGTTCAGTCACTAGCCAACATTGAGGGTATCCAAAAGGCTTTTCCTTTCTTGAAACCACTAATAGAAGTGTAAGTTTCTCGTTCCCTCCTCTCACTATCTTTTAAGCTTTCCTTTTCATGCTTTAAACTGTTCAAATTATCACTTGAATGGTACGCTATGTTTCGGGAATCATAATGTCTCCTCAAATCAGGAAATTTTAATCAATTTTGTAAAACCTAAGCCTTCTTGCGGATCAATAGCTAAGATCGACCAAGTAGTCTCAAAGAAGCAACAATTAGTACCCTATATGAATGTGTTTTAAGTTCTTGTCTATGCCCTGTGAATGTCACCGAAAGGAAAAGATGTTTTGGTTACTCCTATTCACAGCTTAAAAGGGTATTCCTTTGAGAAGTTTGTAGTGTTAAACCATTTGATCCAGGTGGATTTTTCATGCAGAAAATCAATCAAGTCTCTAATCCAAGGGATTCTTCCTGGCATTGCTCTGAAGATATTTCTTATTCTGCTTCCAACGATCCTCATGTTCATGTCCAAGATAGAAGGATTCACATCCCTTTCATCTTTGGATAGGCGATCAGCAGCAAAGTATCATTTCTTCATACTTATTAATGTGTTTCTTGGCAGTATCGTTGCTGGAACAGCACTGGAGCAGCTTAAATCTTTTATGAAACAGTCTGCAACTGAGTAAGTTAAACACTTCTCCTAATGTAAAATTTCATATAAATCTGAAAGTAGTGGGATTAGCTTCATCCGGGCTTCTGATCGCGATGGCTGTAGGATTGTGTGATCAAGATGCATTGTTCTTTTAAGCCTATCTAACAGAAGATGCTATATTACTCATCAGAATTCCCAAAACAATTGGTGTATCCATTCCCATGAAAGCCACTTTCTTCATCACTTACATAATGGTCGATGGGTGGGCTGGAATTGCGGCAGAGATTCTCAGACTGGTACCATTAGTCATGTTCCATTTGAAGAACACTTTTCTGGTTAAAACGGAGCAAGATAGAGATCAAGCAATGGATCCTGGTTCTCTGGAGTTCGCAACTTCTGAGCCTCGCATTCAGTTATACTTTTTGCTGGGACTTGTTTATGCAGCTGTGACACCCTTACTTCTCCCTTTTATCGTTATCTTCTTTTCTTTCGCTTATTTGGTGTTTCGACATCAGGTACTGTTAACTTATTAGTTGACTTTTGACGTTCGATACTCGGTGAAAGTAATCCGAGTATCTGTTACCTGCAATGCTAATGGCATTTTTGCTTATTGTTGTAAGATTATAAACGTGTATGACCAAAAGTATGAGAGTGGAGCTGCATTCTGGCCAGACGTGCATCGACGATTGTTGATCGGTTTAGTAATAGCTCAACTTCTCTTGTTGGGATTGTTGAGTACGAAAGGTGCCGCGGAATTGACACCCTGTCTCATTGCTCAGCCAATCCTGACAATTTGGTTCCACAAATTCTGCAAAGGCCGCTTCGAGTCTGCATTTCTGACGTTTCCATTGCAGGTTAAAGAACCTTTTGTAGTTGCCGGGACTTTGTTTCTGATAATGTGATTTATGAAAGTGTTACTTATCAAAGTCCTATCAAAGCAAGAGCACTAACTATAGATAATGGAACTTTCGCTTTATTTTGATCACAGGATGCCATGGTGAGGGATACGCTGGAGCGAGCTACAGAACCAAAACTCAACTTGAGAACCTACCTTCAGGATGCTTACATACATCCAGTTTTTAAGAGGGACGAGCCGGAAACACCTCAGATCCTAGACGAAGAAGTGAATAGCCCTCTTGTGGCAACAAAGAGAAAATCAACGACTGGCAGCAGCATAAAGATTTCTTCTGAAGCCACTTCTGAAGTAATATCATGAGTAGGGAGATCAGTTTAATATTCATGTCGTTCTTTAATGTGGATTGCTGGTTAGGACTTTGAAGTGAGTGAGGAAAAGTAGGATTTGCCTCAGAATCTTTCATCATCGTAGGTACAATTACCTCCTTTTCATCAAATGTACCATGTATATTATAAAGCACATCAAAGAGGAAGTTTAGAATTTCGGCTTTAAAAATCATAAAATCTTACATCCTGAAACTGCAAAACTCGCCCCTCAATGAGATTGTAATGCCTGGTTCATCAAAGGACATTGCATTTGATTACTGGTTTCAACTGTAGCCAGACACCTCCCATCGTCCCTGCCAAATAGATACAGGAGGAGGAAATCATAGCATATATGTCACCTTATCACATGCCATAGCGTTGCAGACGAACATCCCATGTTAGAACTGGGAATTTAACACATATCCAGCTGAACTCTTTTTTTAGTTCTCATGGAAGTAGTGGAAATTTTGGCTATCCGTCCTGCACCTGGTTTACTTTCCAAACTGCTCCTTCCCTGAAACTCTTGCTCATTTCTTTCACTTGGATCTGGTGAAGAGCCTATGGCCTTTCTTGTCAATTTACTTCCAACATATATTTGTCGTCGGTTTTTTAGGGATGAATAGCTTCGACTACATCACACTATGGCCTGCAATTGTCTCATTCTAATAATTAATCTTCCAACTGATTTGTGAATGAAATAATTGCAAACTGCTGAAATATCAAATTTGATCTATACATCAAATATAAATCGTGGCCTTGAATGCAACTGAGCAAGCAATGACATATATTCATGATCACGAACACATAGTAACAACGAGAACGCATAAAAGAGGGCTGGTGGTTAGACAATACTTTCCCTGATTTTGTGTTACTGCAATTTTTTCTATCCTCTGACTTTATGATACAAGGACATCCTCCTACAGAACCTTAAACAACCTGGAAGCAAGAAATTATGATTGTCGACACAGATCATAGCTGACAAGGATGAATAGATATAGGCACGTAAAAATCCGAGGACAATTATTAAAAGTGAATAGAGAGTGGTTTTCAGGGGTACTCGCAAAATGCTATTAGGAATCAGCTAAAAGCATGTCCTAGATTCCTAACATAGAACTCCTTATGATTTCAATTAACATGTACACAGATGTTGGGTTTTTCTTCCAGCCAAAAGTGATGTACAGACCAAGCTGCTCCAACTGGTGGAGGATAGAAAAGATATTAAACTAATTGCTTCTCTGTTTGAAACCTTAAGAGGCATTTCACAGATGCTAAAACCCAGTTTCAATAATCAACCTGGCGGCAGCTCCCATTGCACCAACTCCACCGTGTCCCAGTAAGGATAAAGCCAGCTCTTCCTCGTTCCACTGTCTCAGTCCCTGGCTTAGCCTTTTTAATACATCCACATCAACCTCTAACACCCATTGTGGAGTGCAAGCAACCATTAAACTAACAAAGGCAGAGATATATGCCCTTGCAGTGGCCCAATCACAACCTAGAGATATTTTCCCGTCCAAGGCACTTGCCAGAAATTGTAGATGGGTTTCAAGGACCTTAGGCCGTCGGTGAGATGCTGTAGATTTTGAATCTACACCCCAAGCAAATGTTCCACAGAGCACTGCAAAGTATGCAAGTGCATAACCACGTAACATGGCAACAACCCCTCCACGTTCCACACCTTCCTCTTCAGACTCATGTACTGATATAAACCAAGAAGGCAAAGTTTCTTTGATCAAAGTCTGAACCAAGCTCAATCCACCAGTTATCCAAACTAAAGAAGCCCCAAGGGAAGCAGCAAGCTTGACGCGTGCCATTGCTGCAGCAAATGAAACCTGGCCATACTTCATTCCATACTTGGTTTTTCTCAATTTTTCATTTGTACCTCTGGATAACCCACTACTTGCAATATGTCCAACAGAGTGCATTAGAAGAGCGAGAATTTCTTCTGATATGAACATCACACTTCTCATAGATCGATAAACCCTCAAGTAAAGAATTCCGGGGGCAACAGCAGTTATTCCACCAAACAAGTGGGAGCCAAACCCATGGCCTAGAAGATCACCCACCCCACCATTGCTGGAAATGTGAGGTGAACAACCAAGGGTAGAAGTGAAGCAGCTTTTCAGTAACTGGACTACAGCATCACTATTGTGATAAAAGATTGTCTGAGAAGCAGAAAATACAAGATAGTCACTCCAACGCTTGACCTTTTGGGACCAAAGGGAGGTCAGGACGGGCATACATGGCCAGGGGCAACTAGCAGCAAGAGAATTCAAGGCTGGTCCAACCAGAGTGAGGAACCGCCCAGACACTTTATCAAGTTTGTAAGTGATTGTGAGGCTTACGAGGGCAGCTAGTGGCAAAGGAAGTGTAGCTGGAGAGTTTCCACCTGCAAGAGGAGGTAGCAACCATATGATTTCACCACAAGTCAAAGTCCCTTGGAATGACAAATGGTAATTCTTCCCACTCAATGCAAGGAGACTATTTTAATGTAACATAAAAAATTCCCCAATGGTATTAAATTTCATCATAAGATTAATAAAATAAATTGAATAAGTTTGCATGAGAATTTCTATTCTGTTCTTTATCTGTCATTTCTCTTCTTTATATCTTAATTAATACTAAATATGAAAATCTCTAAAGTAACAAAAACATTCTTTCCTCCTTTCTATAAAGAGAAAAGAGGGAGGGGAAGTGAAAAGAAAGAAAGGAAGGAAGGAAGGAAGGAAGAAAAGAGCCTTCACAGAGAACAGTTCACTACAAAGATGAGGAATTACCTACAGTAAGGCTAGGAACATCCACACCTGTGGTAGCTAGAATTTTCTTGATCTGCTGCTCAACAGTAGACAAATTTGCAGCAGGGCTTGGCCAATCAGTTCCATTCATAGAAGCTGGTTTCCATATGCCACGGGAAACCTCAGCGGAGAAGTAGCTTACAATGGTCCCCAAAGATGCTGGTAGAAAATCAGCTAGATCTTTGAGCCCTACAAAATAGAGCAGGCACATATAATGGTTAACACTCATTATTCCTACTTGTAAAGCCAGTTTGCTTTTTTAAATAAATCTATGTACTTCTTTCTCAGTCCAATCCTCTAATCCTCTCATCAGCCATTCATTTTTATCTCAAAATTCCTATACAACGCTCTAGAGTGTGTCTGAGCTTTTTGTAGAGATACTTGCTTCAACTACTATACGAACCATACTTGCTTCAACTACTATACGAACCTGTAGCTAGTTCACGGGGAGAAAGTCTTCCATGGGCACAGGCTGTCAAAGCAGCATCGAGTGCAAAAGGAGTTGCTTCTAGGATATCCCAAGCAGGTACCTTCAGTCTAACATATGCATCCTCAGATACAGTCCCAGATGAGCCACTGCTTCCAGAATTTGACGGAACACCTCTATTTATCCTTCTGAACATCGTATTGAGAAGTGCATCAACAATCTGGTGAACTGCGGTCCCATGTACAAGACCAGCAAAGGTAGAGGAAATGCACTGTAGATGCTGCCGGTACCAGCCTTTCAATTTTGGAAAAGAATCTAAAAATATTGGTTCTAAAGACAGAGATAGAAATTTAGAACATCTCTTAATTTTGAGTCGATCCCCTGCTGAAGATCCAAAAGATGCTATTTGCGAGTTCCGCACTAATAAAAGGTATTCAGGACTAAATTGAAGCCTCACATGTGGCACATCTCCCACCACATGTTCACTAGGTGGATGATCAAATCTCCATAGCCTAAGCAGAAGAACAAAAGCATTGGAGAACACAGCATGGGAAGACACTTCTTCTCCTGTTGGCAAAGTCCAGGTGACCTTTGGAGCACTTGAACCAAAGACCTCACATATAGGCATCAATACACCTGCAAGTAGTGGAACCTGGTAAAAGATGACATATATTAGTTAATGGAAAATATAAGTGGCAGATATCATCATTTGCACAGGACTCCATTACTTGAATTGCATTTATAAATTCTTTTGCTAGTTTTCCAATTTTCTTATGTCAAGAAAGCAGGCACCATGGGGCTGCATTTGTTAACCATCTCTTTCAATTTGTCACAGAGTTCCTTTCAAATTTCTTCTTTAGTCAAAAATATCACAACATACAGTTCACAAACATGCATACCACACAGAACATGAGGTGATAGAGTTCAACCCACCAAACCATGCAAGGATAAAATCTGTACACAATCCACTGATGAAAGTCCAACAAGAAGAACATTCAGGAGTGGAGCATAATTAATCAAGTGACTCTCACTCCCAGAATAATCTGTTGGAACTGGAGGAGACAGCAGGTTTATGATAAAAAGAATTATGTGCTCCTGCAAACAAGAGTAAAGAGACTGAATCAAGATCAATATTCAGTCGAAAAATCTTAAAAATTCTTATTCTAGGAGGATGGAATCTAAGGGGAGGGGGAAGAAAAAGGTTTAAAAGCATATTAACCTTACCTGTACATTCCACCCACGAACAAGAGATGCCCCGCAAAGAATGGTAGCTGCAGATATCTTCTCATCATCAGAACCACTTACAGCGACCTCATATATTTTCTCGATCTCAGATAAGCTTCCATCAAATCCATGAGCTTAATTCAGTTGCATACCACTGGATAAATTTACAAAAAAGAGCATCTGAAATACCTGGCTTCAGGAAAAAGAACGGTGTGACTGAAGACCAGGCAATGCATAACTTTATACAACAGAATTCAACTCTAAAAGTTTGGATTATCAGGTGGAGGAGACCACAGTTTATATGGCCAGAGTCCAGATCATGACAAGCTATATAACATTCCTTGACATAAAGAACCAGAAAGTAACAAAGCATTTCCTACGTCTGTTATCCTTTAATACATATCAACCTATAGCAAATAGAAATGACTGCCAAACTATGCTTGAAAAATTAAATTCTATGTTGCAGGAATCTTGATTCATTAGGGTACTTGTTAACAAGCAAGATAAAACTGACCAGTTCCGATCTTCAATATCAAACCACATTATTTTACTCTACAAAGAAGTACTGACAATCTCAGATGTTGAAAAAAGGAATGATCACAAGAGAATCTATGTTGATCTTGTCAATTGAAATTCAGGTATAGATCTCGAACCTCCCAAAATGAAGAATAGCATAGATTTTTATGGATTCAAAGCCCAATAAACAGAGATAAAAAAGAAATCAAACAGCTAGTTGAAAACCTTGTTCATTGACAGAAGCATGCCTTAACAAGTGAAAAATTATAAGCATGAAAGCTATTTCAATTAACACAATATAGTCAACTACATAGAGAGCATTCCACATAAAAAGAAAGTGTACCTTGAAGCTGGAGTTTCAACCAAAATATTAGTCAACGAGGGAGTTAGAGGTGACCCCTTCATCAATAACGACCAACCAGGTGTCTGGCTAGTAACACCACGAGGGACTTGATGGCCGGGTGGATTCACATATCCTGGCCACAGATATGCTGATGTGTCTAACAAATTTCTCGCAATACAGGACTCAACAATCAGATGCCTCATGTTTCCAGCTGCAAAATACCAAAGAAGAAAGAAAAGGAATTTCATAAACGATAAAGACTGGTATATCATAGAAAAGGGAAAGGAAAATTGGAGAACCCAAAAGTAGAAATGTCAAATCCTTTGAAGGGAGTAATTAACATATAGGGAAAATCTTCTCTAAGATTTGTTTTCCTGATTACCTCTCCCAGACAAATAATTTCTACCAAAGAAAAAAATTTCAAAACAAGTTTAAGTTTTATCTTTGAAACACCACAGAAACAAATTAAAAACTTACGCCAAACATAACTTGAAGTACTTACAACAGTTAATTGACATGTCATTCATGCTCATGTTTTCATAATAGCTACTGTTAATGGTTCTGCTGGAGATAAACATGATTGCTTTAGCAGCAGCTTGATTGGCAAGTGAACTAACAGACTGAGGTGGGGTCAACAAGGCCTCATAGTCACCCAATAGCTGTAAGGCAGTAACTAGACCCTGCCAACATTTTCCTTGATAATGCTTCTCCTTCGGTTGATTTGTGGGGCTATGTTCAGTTTGTTCGATCATTTTGCCCTCCTCTTCTTCGATAATATTGGCGATTGCAACCGTCGAAATAGACAACAGCATGGACAGGCTAGTATCGATGCGAGGTACTGGACCCTCACTTGGATCTCTTTCCTAGAAAATTACAAATGGGAAATACTTAGACTAAATAACATACAAGAACCATTCTAAATTTCAAGAAAAATGCCTTCTTACAGTCGATGGCATATTTTCATATACCCACAACAGCATAAGGTTATGGAATAACTTGAAGTCCGCGTAGGATAGAATTCAAAGGTTATTAATGTGTATTTAAGATCTTGTCTACCTAACTAAGTTTGTATCTATCCAAAATAGATCTCCTAAGACGGGTGGGGTGACAACTAGTTTTGGTATGTTGGGGGATATCATTATTGCTGAACCCAACGCCTACATTGCATTTGCAGGTAAAAGAGAATTGTTTCAAATAGTCAAGGAAGCTGTAAGCCAAGGTAGTCCCTTCTTTCTCTACTAAAAGTCAATATTCCAAAAAAAGAGGAGCAAAAATGGGTTTCCCTTTGTTGTACACATAGATATATATCTTCTTACACCAAAATGAAATACTCATTATAAGTTCAAGGCAGTTACATGTAATAGGAATAGAAATTTTTCAAACAATATACGTATAATTTATTTATGCATGCAAACATAGACAATATGGATGACACTTGGGAAAGTTTAAGTATAGGAATAGATATTTTTCAAACAATATACGTATAATTTATTTATGCATGCAAACATAGACAATATGCATGACACTTGCGAAAGTTTAAGTACTTTGTGCATTTCTGAGATACTGATCTCAATAGCAATAATAAATGTAAAAGATGAGCTAACCCCTTGATCAATTGTCATGAACACCTACCCTTTGAACAAGCCGTAGAGCTGCAATCCATAGGCCTAGAAAAGTATCATGCCATGTGGTACCATTAACTGCCTGAAGGGCTTTTAACATACCTGCAAAATCAAATTATTTGCAAATATGATTTTGATAATCTAAAATCTTCACACATTCTGGTAGAAAGATAATTGACGTATTAGAATGAGAATGAATTCCACCTTTAAGATTTTCTACACCACTGGTTGCTGTCAAATGTGATTCTTCCATGGCATCTTCTAGCAGTAGATCAATAGGAAGCCAAATTGCAGAATGGGAAGCACCATGGCATTGATCGGCAGAAGATAACAGAGATCCCAATGCAATGCAAGCATGAGACCCCTGTTTAGATACGCTTTTGCAGTTACTAAATGGAAGTATTTTCTCACATGTCAACTCCAAGAGTGCACCTGAGGTAATCTGCTTAGAATTCTTCAAACTGGGTGAATGTGATGACAGTAGCTCCAGCCGTTGAATGAAGACTCCCCAATGTGAAGGTCTAAGGACAAAGAGATGTAATCATTAACTAAAAATGCATCACCTTAGTCAGGAACATTTCAGAGTTCAATAAATTACAAGCTGCCTCAAGTTAGACATCTTTTTAGGTTTAGCACGATAAGCCACTTGAGAAAATAGATACTTGTTTAAGTTGCCACATTCGATTCAAAGCCAAAACTGACTAATATGTAAATTGTAAACTATAAGGACAAGTCCTTACATGTTTTCACGTGCTAAGTAAAGAATTCCTAAAGTTACTTTATTTTGGAGAAACTCTCCAATAAGCTCGACAGCCATGACAGTGTTCAATCTGCGCAGGCCCATATTTTGCTCATTTCTCTTCTCAAGAAACCCTTCATGGCCATCTACTTCCATATCTTGTGGTCTAGTTATCCATATAGACTTCTTCTCTAAGGTAAGCTCAAGCAACCCTTCATCGTCCAATGATACATCAAGTAACTGATACACAATAGAAAACACAAATTCAACTAGAATAACCCCAGGATCACAAGGTTCAAGACCAAACATTTGAGAAAGATGCAGAACTTCGTCTATTGATTTCATAATCCTGTGAATACGAAACACAAAGAAAAGCCATCAATTCTAAGTAAATGGCAGAAATAAAAATAGTAAAAGTTTAAAAGCAGTAAAACAGTAAGGTTAAAATTATCTTTTTCTAGGTGACTGAAAAATATTAAAGTGGGAACCTTGGGCATGGACCAAAACTTACTTCTCACGATTTGGTCCACTGATTTGAGATGCAAATGAAAAACCATGTCTCCTGAGAAGTTCCATGTAAAGCCTATAGGCCGATGGGTAGAGCTGGCGATGAGGAATAACGCTGCCATGAAAATAACAAAATCAACGATAACAAAATACCCCAAGAAAATTATATTAAAAAAAAAGGAAAATACACTCACCGAGCGGAGAGGAGAGCGAGAACAAGTGAGGGAGGGGCGATCTTGACCGTTAAGGCTTTCTCCAGAAGCTTCCACATGACAGGCGAGTGATTATCGAAGCAGGTGTGAGACACCAAGAAGTGCGCCAGCTCCGTCGACGGAAGCTCCACCCCGGCCGAGTTCAGAACGGAGCTCACGTGGGCGGCCCAAAGGAGCGGGTCGACGGTCTTCTCCTGCGCCGACTTGGTCAGCTCCAGCACCGAGTCCCAAAGACTCGGCTGAGCGGAAACCGACATCTCTAGCTGTTTGGTGCGCTACGAGAGATGAAGAGTGGTGCGTGTCGTAAGTTGCATAGAAGAGCGGTTGGGGCATCAGAGAGAAGTAAAATGTGAAGGGGAACGGACAACAGAGGCGAAGTGTTTTTGAACCGTGGGAATTTGAGTCAGGACTCTCAAAGTCTAAAAGTAGACTGGTCAAAAATTTCTAGAGGGCGGGTATGTAGGGATTTTAACTTTTTATGACGCGTGCCAGCCTCCTCCAAACTCCTCCTTTTTTTTTTCCAAATAATTGATTAATACTGACTTCTATAAATAAATTTTTAATTCCAGACCACTCTTAAGTCTTAAGAGGTTATTTTCTAGTCATTTCCAAGAATCGGTTTCCGATTAACTTCCTTGTCAAGTTTATCATTACATTTATTATGTTCTGTTCAATCTTACTTGTAAAAGCTATGTGATTAGATCAAGAAAGTTTGAAATAAATAAACAACAAAGTTAGTTATGTCATATTCTGGCTGAACGGTGCGTTGCTGTTTGGATTCATAAGTTGACAACTTTTGATGATAGATACGACGTGAGAGTACCTGCAAAATAAAGAAGGCTGGTTAGAAGTTGTGTCTCAATTAGCCCCTCCAACGCTCAAATCAAATTTCTGATAAGGGTGAGGTTGATAAATGCAGAGAAAAACTAAGTTAATGATTATGCGTACCTCTGTTATAGGAGAATAATACCTTATATATGGTTTTGCAGCTAGGTTTAAATTTTTACGTATTTACATGGGAGATCTCCTTCTGTTAATGGGCCATAGATGTGTTCTGTTCAATCTTACTTGTAAAAGCTATGTGATTAGATAAGAAAGTTTGAAATAAATAAATAACAAAATAATAAAAATAATCATTATTATCTTTTTTTATTACTCTCAAAATATTTTAGACATGTTCTAATTATAAGAAAATATTTTTAAATCATCTATACTTAAACTAATCTCCAATCAAGTCGAATATGCTGTCAATTAACCGTAAGAAACGGAGGATGGTTACTTGCAACGGAATGTGTAAGTTTCTAATGGTATTTAGGAAAAATGTATCAGAACGAGAAGAAAACTGTGACTTAAGATTACGTGCACACAAACTATTAGTCAACGGCGTCATAATCCGAGGCTTCAAGGACGGTGGATCCTTGCAAATGCGCCGATTGGATTGATTTCAGACTAATAGTCAACAAGATACGGTCACACGTATGGAGCCCTCGCACACACCCACATGTATTTTGACCTTTCTCCCGACCTCCCGGCGGGAATCGTCAACAGATACCCCATTTTATTTGCTAATTTTCAGTTCCATCCTAGTCAGCAAATTCAGTCGGCCTTGATCTCAGTTTGGATAATTAGTTCAGTGGCAGCACCCATGCAAGCGACTCCACCGCGTCCCAACATGGCCACAGCCAGCTCTTCCTCGTTCCATAGAACCAACAACTTGCTCAGCCTCTTCAACGCATCTGCATCAAGCTCCGCAATCCATGCTGGTGTGCATGCAACCATCAAACTTACTAGCTCGCAGACATATGCCCGTGCAATGCCCCAGTAACCAACAAGTGACGCTTTCCCATCCAAAATACTCGCCAGAAACTCTAGATGAATTCCAAGAACCTCAGGCCGATCCTTTGACGACGGCGAGGCAGAATCCACACCCCAGGCTAATGTTCCAGAAAGCAACACTAAGTATGCAAGTGCGTAGCCCTTTAAGACCGATACCGTAGAACACATTCCTCCATATTCCAAATCTTCATGCTCCGATGCCTGGGCCGATATCAACCAACATGGTATAATTACTTTGATTAAAGATTGAATGAGAGTCGACCCACCGCATATCCAAACCATAGAGGCTCCAAGAGAAGCTGCAAGTTTGACCTGTGACACTGTTGAAGCCAGAGAAACTTGCACATGATTGGTTTTCTTCAAGTTGCTCACTGCCTCTCTAGGTACTCCGCTAGTAGCTAAATCTTTAACAGTGTGCATGAGGATATAGAGAATTTCTTGTGATATGGACATAACATCTTTGATAGAACGATAAAATCGTAAGAACAGAATTCCAGGTGCAATATCAATGAACGGTGAACCATATCCATGGCCTAAGAGAGCGCCTATGCCACCGTAACTGGAAATATTTGGGGAGAGCCCAAGAGTAGCTGCGAAGCAGCTTTGGATTAGCTGGGCCACAGCATCCCAGTTATGGTGGAACACAGTCTGGCAAGCATAGAATACTATTAAGCCACTCCAACGCTTTACTTTCAGGGCCCATAAGGAGGCTACGATGGGCATGCACGGCCATGGGCAACTAGCAGCAATAGCTGTAAAGGCTGTTCTAAAAAGAGCAAGCGGCTTTTCAGATTCTTTGTCGATCTTGTAGGTTATTGTGAGGCTCACTAAAACAGCTAATGGCAGAGGAAGTGTAGCTGGAGAGTCCCCGCCTAAAAGAGAAGACAGACACCAAGGTATAATGCCTACTAGTATAATATTCAAGAAACCAAGAGGGAATAAGATAATAAGAAGCGAAGTTACCTACAGATAGGTTTGGAACATCAAGCCCTGCTGTACCTAGTATTTTCTTTATTTGTTGCTCAACAGCAGGTAAATTTGCAGGGCTAGGCCAATCTATGCCATTCATCAAAGCTGGCCTCCATATGCCACGTGTAATTTCAGCTGAGAAGTAGCATACGACAGTGGCCAAACATGCAGGCAGAAAATCAGCAAGATATTTAAGTCCTGGAACAATTGCAGACACAAGTGGATAAATTTATGTATTAATAACTAATCGTGTAAACTAAAGTTAGATTGTGGCCATCAGATAAAACCCCTTATCCTCTGTTCATCCGATCACCTTATAGATTTTCATTGTTGTCGTAGTCCATACAAGTTGGTTTATCTCATTGCTCAAAAACTCAAAAAGACTAAGCAATTTCTCCAGTAATTGCACAAACCTCTAGCTAGTTCACGAGGAGAAAGTCGTCCATGAGCACAGGCCATTAGAGCAGCATGGAGTGCTATTGGGGTTGCTTCCAGGATATCCCATATAGGTATTTTCAATTTCATATAAACATCTTCAATAGCTACAGAAGTTGTAGAAGTGGAAGACTGAACATCACTATTTATCTTTCTGAACATCATGTGGAGAAGTGCATCGACAACCTGATGAACTGTGGACCCATTTGCTTGATCAAAAAAGCAGGCAGTAACACAGTCCCGATGGTGCAGGTACCATGATTTCAATTTTGGAAAAGAATCCAAGTATAGAGGATCTTCAGATAGATGTACAACTTTTGAGAGTCTTTTCCATCTCAGTCGATGGCTTGGTGAAGTTCTATGAGATGCCAACTGGGAGTTCCGTACTAATAATAGGTACTCAGGACTTCTAGGGGGGCCTTTGGCTGGCACTTCTCCCATCAAATGTTCCAAGGGCAAACGATCAAATTTCCATAGTCTGAGCAAAAGGATAAATGCATTGGAGAAAACTTCATGGCAAGAGACATCTTCTGAAGGAAGTGCCCCTAACAAATGGGGAACACTTGACCCAAAGAACTCACAGATGGGCATCAACGCACCTGCAAGTACTGGGGCCTGAAAATAAATTCCAAATGTTAGTTCACGAAAAACATAAACAACCTTGTTTATTCTTAATGATTCCAATCAACTTTTCCATTTATGTTGACATTTCCGTTAGTTTTCCTTTTGAATGCAGTAACACGAGCATCCTAGACATTTTCATTAACGGACTAAGTTGAATGAAGGGACCTTTGGTCTTCCTTCTCATCCAGATGGGAATATAGACAACACAACAAATTCTTATAAAATACCTCCTACGCGACTTGCTCCCAGAATTTTCCCCCCTATTCCTGAAAGCATGTTTAGTTGCAATTCCGGGCATAAATGTCTGCTAGTTATTTGAAGGTGTGCATTTTTAAGTCCTACCTACCAGACCGTGTAAAGTTATAATCTGGAAGCATTCTGGAGATGAAATTTTAGCAAGAAGAACATTCAAAAGAGGAGCATGATCAATCAACTCCCCTGCACTCCCAAAGTTATCAGCAGGAATTGAAGATTCCAGCAATTTTAAAATGAAAAGGATTGTGTATTCCTGCAATAAGGAATTAAAAGAATTAATCTAGCAAAATTTGGAACACAAAATACAAGTTAAATGAGAATAAACAGAGGATACTTTGTAGTCAAGCAAAGCAACCTCCAAAAGTTTACCTGTATATTCCAACCACAAATGAGAGATGCCCCACACAGAATGTTAGCAGCATGCATCTTCTCATCGGCAGAACCACTGACAGCAAGTTCATATACTTTCTTGATCTCTGTCAAACTTCCACCAATTCAAGAAGCTTAATCTCAGTAGCATACAATTAGATAAAATTTTTTAAAAAAAAAGCAAGCAATTGACATGCCTAGCTTCACGAAAAAGAATGGTGGAACTAAGATCGGGAGGACATGCTCAATTTTAAAACTTTATATACTCATCTTAAATGGATATGCCTACAGTTTTGATAAACCATAAGCTATTCCAAAGATATAATAAAGACAAAATGCAAACCATGTTCTGATGTGGCTCTACTTAAAAGCATTCCTCCATAGGGTGGGAAGTAACAAATAATAGATTTTGATGCCCAAGAATTTTCACAAGTAACAACCTTGACTCGTTAGAGTGTTGAAAATTTACCTTAAAAGAGAAAAATAATTCAAATATGTAGTCACATTCTCCTATTATGCAGATATAAGATTTTATTTCTAGATCAATAACCAGAATATTTTAGCTGCTAGCTCAAAGTTGAGCATGATGCCCACAGGAGGTGATAAATATCATGCCAATCTCCACTAATTCTAGATAAACATAACAATCCATCCAAAGTGGTGGGCATGAGGAAATTGGAGAGCTCTTACCATCTTCAAACCCAGTAAGAAGAAGACTATTTGTAATCAACTTGAGTTTTTTAACCAACTATGCATTCCTACATGTCATTTTCCTTTACAAATTTTATTTAGCCTTCCTTTGCAAACAGAAGTAAAGATGCTTTGACGGCAAATAAACAAAAAGCAGCACCAAACCTGGAAGCGGGAGTTGTAACCAAAGTCTTGATCAGAAGAGGTGTTAGGGGTGATCCGTTCATGAATGATGACCAACCAGCTATTTGACTGGAAGCAACGTGAGAAACTTGATTGATGCATGCATTCACATAGCCCGGCCACAAATATGCTGACGTGTCTAACAAATTTCTTGCAATACATGCCTCAACAATCATATGCCTCAAGTTACCAGCTGCAAAATATCATAAAAGCAAAATAGTTACAGCGACCAATAAGTAAATCTGGAGATTATTCAAGCTGAACAAGGGAAATTTTTAATTTCTAACTTCTTGTTTTATTCTTCCTTTTTGAGCCTCTGAATTGTCAAAAAAAGTGAGCAATAATTGAAAAGACTACGATTTAGTTCTGGAGAGAGAGAGAGCGCTTACCTCCAGTCCAGTCAAAATGAAGCAAGGACGCTTAGCAAAATCAACAAGCTGGCTGGGAGTTTTAATTTATTTGTTAAGTCTCTTATTAAGCTCTTCACATTCTTGATAGACTTTGCTTTAGTAGCTAAAGAGTAAACATCAAGCTTCACAAAAGTTTTAGTGACAAAAAAATGTGCAAAGCTAGTTGGAGCCTAATCAGGATTATCGTATGGCCTTTATTAACTCAGACCTTCTCTGAGAAAAGAAGAAACATAGGAAACATAGGAACATCTAGTCACTTACTGCAGTGAACTGGAATATCGTTCAAGCTACTGTTTTGATAATAGCTATCATGAACTGGTAGGCCGGATAAGGACACCGTTGCTTTAGCAGCAGCTTGATTGGCTAACAAACGCACAGCTTGAGGTGGCGTCAACAAGTCCTCAAAATCACCCAATAACTGCAAAGCAGTTATTAAGCCCTTTCGACAATTTTCTTGGTCATGTTTCTCATTAGTTTGACCGGCAGAGTTGCATTTAGTTTTGTCTACCATTGCGCTTTCTTCATCGATAATGTAACCAATTGCTATTGTTGTGATTGACAATAGCATGCACAAGAATGATTCAATGTTACTCAAAGGACAATCAACAACATCCTTTTCCTGAAATACCAGTAATAAGCAAGTTATCGGACTAGAGGTCAATTGGGAAAGTTAGAGCTGATTAAGGGAAAATAAGAAAGAACACAGAAGGTCCAGTAAGGCACAAAGAACTAAGAGTCCTAAAACCGACTGGTCACAGTAGGCGGCCATTTATTCAAAATACCTTCTTTAGAAGAAGCTTTTTTTTATATATAACAAGCGTCCTTTTGCTCTCTACTATTTTAAACATCAAACCGATCCTTTTAAATATATTAGCTTCAGAATTAGGTACTCATGGTTGATTGGATTCCTTAGCCAAAGAAATCAATTTGCAGGGCACAAGTGCAGAATCCTTGTGAAACAATTTTAGAAGTATACTTATATCAGTATCAAGTTTGTACAACTTCGTACCCTTTGGACAACCCGTAAAGCTGCAATCCACAAGCTCAGAAGTGTATCATGCCATGCGGTACAATTGATTGCCCGCAAAGACTTTATTAAACCTGAAAAATTGAGTATTATTCAGGCATCATTAGAACAACCCCCGTCCTTTTCAGGTAAGAGAACATTTTAAGCACCAAGGGAGATGAATTGGTTGCTACCGGCAAGATTTTCAATGGTATTTACTGCTGCATCTGATCTATCCATAGCATCTTCTATATATAGATCAATAGGAAGCCAAAGCTCAGATTGAGAAACTCCATAGCATTGACCAGGTGAAGATAATAGAGCTCCAGATGAGATGACTGCATGAATCTTCATATTTAGTACTCTCTTGCATTCTGGACCAGTTGTAAACTGCAAAAGTGCCTCTGTGAGCATGCGCGTAGAATTTTTTAAAGTGACAGAATGTGTTGTAAGTAGTTGGAATCGCTGAATGAGACCTTCCCAATGTGAAGTCCTAAGAAGGATCAAAGATGTCTACATTAACCAAAATTTCTTCAAAGGAATAGAAAGAAATTCAATTCCTAGAAAGGGCCTCCCAAGAGCTCAGTCAAACAAACAGTCTTTTAAATTCGGTAATTTTAAGGTTGAATGTACTATGACAATTGGCAAGTTCTTCTCTTCTGTCTCCATTTTAGCAACTACTCTATCCAAAGCATAACACGATGTTAAATACTCACATGTTCTGACGTGCTAAGCAAAGAATTCTAGAAGTAACTTTATGTTGCAGAAACTTTCCTAGAAGCTCCAGAGCCATTTTCGTGTTCAATACATCCAGCCCCTCCTGGCACACGTATCCCTTCTCAATAAAGCTGTCCTTGCAACCTATTTCCATGTCTTGCGGTCTAATTAGCCATACAGCGATCTTTTCTGAGGTAATTTCCAGCAAGCCTTCATCATCCAGTGATGCATCAAGTAACTGACACACAATTGAAAAGACAAATTCAGCTAGAAGCATCCCGGGTTCACACACTTGAAGGCCATGTATATGAGAAAGAAGAACGCCATCTACTGCTTTCATGATCCTGAAATTAATCGGGGAACATGATGTTAATTTGGCCCGTATGAAGCTAGGAGAAAGAAAAATAAGAAGAAAAAAAAGTTGAAATAGCGTTATTATCAGTTAATGGAAGCTTTCAAATGGCACATACACGTCCATAGAAGTAATAGAACAATAAATAAGAACAGGAAATCTTATTTTCAAAGAAGTTGTTTGTCAGTGGCAGGATACCTATCCGAATAAGAGCATCCGAAAAGCCTAAATCAGTTAATGGAGCTTTCAAATGGCATATACACGTCCATAGAAGTAATAGAAAAATAAATAAGAACTCCCTCTTATTATTCCTAGAAAACAATCTCCAATCAACTCAGCAGCAATATAAAAGAAATTCTCGAATCTGTCAATCCTAAACAGTATTAGCATTCAATAGAACCTTATTTCCCAATTTTGTGTTGATGCGCCAAAAATTCTAACGACGCGTGAAACTTAAAGTTCCAATATTTTTAAGTCTGCAACATTGAGGAATAGCTCTTCTCAGGCTTCTTTCTTCAAGTGAGGCCAGTAGATGGGCCAATGCATTACATCCTAGTGTCACATTTAACGCCTGTGTGTTTTATTCTAACGCAACTCTATCATCAGTCCCACGCAAGTCATATTGAATCAAAAACACATTGGCAAACACAAGACAAAGAACCAAACAGTAAAGACTCTTCATTCGGAAAGATAAATCAAGAACAAAGCTGAAACGTACTTCTCATAATTCGGCCCATTAACTAGAGATGCAAACGAAAAGCCATGCCTCTCAAGGAGCTCCAAATATATCCTGTAAGCAGTACAATGAAGCCTGCGGAGAGGAACGACCCTAGAGCAAACCAATAAAAATCAAAGTCAAGTACCACAAGCAATGCCGACTGTCATGATGCATGAGAAAGGTTACTTTTCCTACCGAACAGAGAGAAGAGCGATGACGAGAACGGAAGGGACGAGATTAAAGGTCAAGGCCTTCTCGAGAAACTTCCAGGTGATCGGCACATGGTTGTCGAAGCAAATATGAGAGACTAAGAGATGCGCCAACTCCGTTGATGGCAAGGCGACGCCGGAGGAGCTGAGAATGGCGGCAACTTGAGCCTTCCATTGCATTGGATCGCTGTTGTTGTTCTGAGCGTAAACTGTGACTTCGAGGACCGAGTCCCACGTACTCAGTTGAATGGAGTGCTGTATTGCGGGTAGCACCATCGATGAGTATCTTGGCGAGCTCTGCAACTGTAACTACCACCATTTTATAGCAGAGAACATGCAAGTTTCTTGATGGCGGAGAAACAGAAGAGGCTGGTTTGGCTTTTCTCTGTTTGGTTCTGATTTGAAGCAAAGCTCTTTTTTATATGTTCTCTTGTTTTATGCAAATAAATAAAAATCTGTAAATCTCGGAATTTGTAAGCAATGAAAGAACGGCTCCTAAAATTGAATATGCGTGAAACTCAGTATCTTCAATTACTGTAAATTTTTTGCCTCTTTGGTGTAAGCTCATTTAACTGAGTAGAGTTTTTTTTTTTTTTTAACTAGAGATTATTATTTAACTTTAAATAATTATCCAGCGTTTTATCTAAATATTGTTAGAGGTTCATCTTCATTGGTCAAGCCCTATACAGAGTCTTGTAATGAGCCAGGTCTTTTAGCTCCAAGCCCATCTACCACCTCACCATCCAAGCTTACCACAATCTCCTCTGTACCTGTTAACAGTGGAGCTTCTGCCTCTCAACCACCTTTCAGATGTGCATAACAAATCTTTTCATGTTGTACATTTCGTTGTAATGAATGGTCTAGAATCAAGAATATATTTGTATATAAATGTTCTTATAAAAAACGCAATAACAACTAAGGAAAAATTCATTACAATTCGTCTCTCTTTGCTTTACTTTCTTCATTGTATTCACCTTCATAGTATCAGAGCTCCATCACTGACCAACGTCAAATGGCTCATGAATCTTCATCTCCTACCTCTACTCATACTCGACAGTCATGCAGCACACTTCTGTTAGATTTTTCATCCTTGGCAAAAACACTAAACTTCAATTTATCCATCAAGCTAGACAGAAATAGCTTCATCAACTGGAGAGCACAAGTGCTAGCAGCAATCAGAGCTCTTGAACTAGAAGACTACATTTCTTCTGAAATCTCTCCACCTCCACAGTTCATCACAAAAACTGGTTCATCTTCTACAGAAGCTCCTCAGCTTGTGGCAAATCCTGACTATCGACTGTGGCGCAGATCAGATCAATTACTTCTCAGCTGGTTACTTTCCACAATAGGTGAGGATGTGGTTGGCCAGATAAATCAATCTGCATCTTCTCTTGAATGCTGGAAAATATTGGAAAGCTTATATGCCCAGACATCAATGGTTCGAGTTCTGCAGCTAAAACAGCAATTATCAACTATTCAAAAAGGTTTTCAAACTATTTCAGATTATATTCAAAAGATAAAAACAATTGGAGACTCTTATGGTTGCAAGACATGTTGTGCCTGATCATGAATTAATTCTCAGTGCCTTAAATGATTTGGGGCATGAATATGATTCAGTAGTGGTTCTTTTAACCCACACAATGAAGAACTCAACTCTACAGGAAGTGCAATACAGTCTAATGATGTGTGAAACTAGACTTGAACAACTAAATACAGCTTCTCAAACTATCAATATTTTCTCTCCTCCTGCAAATTTTGCTTCATTTAACAGAAATCAACCACAAAATCGCAATCAAGGAAATCGCCATACCTTTAGAGGAAGAGGTGGTCGAGGCAGAAGAGGTCGATGGCATGGTGCAAACCGACTCTACTGCCAATTGTGCCAAAAGCCTGGTCATGATGCTCTCCATTGTTACAAATGTTTTGATCAAACCTGGAATGGAAATCAACAATGGAAGAATCAGTGTCAAACTCAAAACAATGGGCAACATTCATTACACAATGGCTCATCACAAACTTTCCTAGCTCACCAATCAAACATTAGTTCTGAACAACCTAACAATTCTACATGATATGTCGATTTTGGAGCCACAAATCATGTTACTACTGACTTAAACAATCTTTACATTAGTTCAGATTATGTTGGTAATGATCATCTCACTGTAGGTAATGGAAATTCTCTCCCTATTGCACATATTGGTTCCTCTTACGTTCAATTCCAAAACAATAAACACACACAGCTTGCTTTACATCAAATGTTATGTAACATCCCGTTACTGCCATTAAGGGTATTATGGTAATATTGGGACTGACTGATAGGCTTTACTGTATTTACTGACTGAGCATGTTACTGGCCT
>JANITW010000010.1:12445131-12455613 GCA_027564335.1 Erythroxylum williamsii | reverse complement strand
CTAATTTTATCAAACATATCTAACAAACAACTAATACAATTCGCTGGTCAAATCAGCTGATATAATCAGCTATCAGCTAACAGCTAATGCAATCAGCCGATTGCCGAACAAGCCCACTTTTTGGTTTCATCTTCACTTAGTTGATCTCTTCGAATATTACATCAAACTATTTCGTTAGGCACCGAGGAAGCTCATCGATTTTCGTTACACCATGACTAAACAGCCACATAACATAACCGATGGAGGTTATGTCTATTCTCATATAAAAGGAGAATGCAATGAGTAAAAGAGTGTGTTGATTGCAATAATCTGGAAATATCTCTCCCTACATTCTTAGAAAATCTCTCTATACTTTTTCACGAAAAACAAACCATCAAAGATTTTGGGTTTGGGACGTGAATTAATCGATGACTCTAGTAGCCAACCGTAAAACGAAACACATCGATCCAGTACTTCCGCAATAAGGTCAGTCCTTTAATATAAATCTACATTAGGCACCGAGGAAGCTCATCGATTTTCTGGTGGCTCTCTGCTTGGAGCTCCTGCTTCTGATATTTGATGCCGAGCTCTTAAAATTATTTGGATTAAGCCGACTGGTGTTGTACTGGTAGACGATTCTAAATTTTATGGAAAATTTATTTGCCAATATTACTGTTAAATAACGTTTCCATTTTGTGAATGCTGTATTGCGGTTTATGAAGCACCTAAGTTGCGGTTTGCAGCCTTCCTAAAACTGATTATTGAAAAGCTTGTGCTCATATTATGCTAGTGTTTTGATCTTCTAGTTGATCAATCACGTAGCTTAAGTGAAATGTCTTCATATGTTTTAGCCATTTAGACTTGATAAATTTATTTGTGTTTGCAATTTCCAAAATGGGATGTTTTAGGTTATCCACAAGAAAAAATATGATCTAGAAATGTCTCGAGTGCCATTGCATTTCAATATAGCCATCTTTAAAATTTTTGTTTGATCCTTCCACTTCTAATTTAAAGGAAGCTCGCCGACAAGGTTGCTGAGGTAGGATTCTATGTTTTGGTGCCCGACTTTATTTTTTTGAGATCCGTATGACCCTGACAATGCAGAGAGGCCTACATTAGTTTGGAGAGAATTGCATGGAACAGTACATCAGTTTGGGGCGTGTTTACAGGACTCAATATTGCCTGGGATTGGGGCTTTCGCTACATCGAGCTGGAGATTGATTTCAAGATGGTGCTCGACATTCTCTCCTCCGCGGATAGGAGGTCTCGGGCTTTCAATCCCATAGTCCGCCGCATCCATCTACTATTTACGAGGAACTGGACTGTTGTTCATCGGTTTCTCTATCGAGAAGGCAACAGAGGCACCGACTGGATGACCAATTATGTGGAGCAGCTGGCCGATGGAGTTACTTATTTTGATTCCACACCCATAGGGTGTCACTTGATCCTTCTAGAGGATCTTTCGGGAACCTGTTTCCCACACTTAGTCATGTAATTTGGACTGCTCATTTCCTTTTAATAAAAAAAAAAGATATGCAGATTATTTATCTTGTTGAGCCAGTAAAATCCAAATAGCAAAATTTGGACTTCCCTTTGTTCTCCATGGATTCATAAATCACCGTACAGTATATATGATGCCGATCCTAAATGGACTGCACTCAAATTCGTTATGAAATGTTTGCAGGACAAAGAACATGAAGATGCTAAACCTGTTAATGCTGCTTTCAGAAATAAAGGTGTATCTGCAATTGGAGCTGCAGGGTTTTGGTGGGGCGGCAACATACATATACATGTATACTGATTCCAACTTTTTAACTTCTTATGGCATTGATTGCTTGCGTCATAAACTAGCTGATGCTTGGCTGTGGAACTAGCAAAGTCTCCATATATTAAAGCTGCAAAGTTGTTACACCCCTCACGTGTCACTGTGGATGATATTAAGGGTAAGAACATCATTGAATTGCATAGATTCCGATTACAAGTGTAGGCTTTTTACTTGAGAAAGGATGAGGCAACACAAGGGCATAGTAACATGGAAGTATGAATGATTTTGCGTGGGAAGATACTCTGAACTACTTCCTTTTGGATGTGCATATTGAAATTTGCGTGGCCTAGCCTCTACAGAAAGTCCCAATTGCTGTACTGGGTGCTGAGTTCGCCAAGGCGTCTCCACCAGAACTCCTCAATCAATTTGAGGAAGTTCTAGATGGCAAGCCTGAGATAAGCCATAGCCTATTTTTCAAATGTTCTTCACCTTGGAATGAGGAAAAACCTGCACTAATCGCTGGCTATCAGAAACTTTTGATCACTCGGGACACTTGATTAGTCGGTTAGTGCTTTGGTCAATCTAATTAATGGAAACTCTCCACAGGTTAGTAGAAGCTATGTGAAGATATTTCCTGGCGTACGGATGGACTGTTAGGTATAAGGATGAGGATGGGACAGCTGTGCAGAGTGCTGAAGAAGCTCATAAGAACGTGCTGGCTTGGTTTATTATCTCGAGTGAGGAAGATGGAACAGAAAAACTATTCCAGCACCATTATACGTGGGTCTGATTGGCAAATTGGGGCTCAATTACTTGAATAAACTCTTCACATCTGCAAGAACATAATTATTTGCATTTCTAAGTTATTGGATTAAATATTTTTTCGTTTTGTTGTTCTGTGAGGTTGTGGTACTAACCAAGCTGTTAAGTTTTTGCCTTGACCGAGTTTTTAGAAGCTTACATCAATGGGAAAATGCACTGACATAAAATACTGCAATTGTTTACCACCTACAACATACTCAAAATCAACACCATAGCTACATAAAGAAATTTATGCGTGCAATACTCGCTCTTAAGTTTAGCAAATAAGCATTATTCAAGCTATTAAACTGTCAATACACAACTGATAGCATTTGTATCTGCTGATACAAGTGTACGTTCTGCTTCCTAAATGAGTGGAGGGGATAGTAGCATGGCATTTGGCATGTGAAGTAAGACCTTGTTTCAGATTTAAAGAGTAGGATTAGATGCTTACAAGAAAATTCATATGTTCCAACTAGTGTTTATCCTCCGCGAGCTTCTCTTCTTGTAGCATCATGAAGCAGATCAACGTCAACCCCCTCAGGAGGTAGCTGAACATATCGTACCACTGATCCCCTGATGAAACAGTTCCTCACTGAAAGCTGCAAAGACAAAGTCATTGCACTCAGCCATGCAGGAAAACACAACAGAACGAAAATCAACAGATGCAAAAGTTTCACTGACAATAACAACAAAAAGAAGCACAAAAGAGTTGTAAGTCGTCAAAAACAGTTGGCAGAATGGACAACATTAGAAGTTCAAGATAAATCTCAACCCTAAAGGGCATCAATAATCATAGGATCAAGGAATATTAATGTAGTACTTAATGAAACATACGTAAATACAAATACATAAACACCCTGATATTTTAAGGGAGTGAAGCAAAGAGATTACAGGTGTCATCAATTATTCTTGAAGACATACGAAAGAATAAAAAACGCAAAGATGCTTATAGAAACTTATATTTTGGACCATACTATATGTACTCTGTCTCATTTTGTTTGATGTCATCTTTGAAATATTCAAGTCAAAGTTTCCAGAAAGCTGCAGATAAATGAGGAATAAACTATCACATCCAATTCATTAGCAAGTCATCATCATGCTTCGCCTGTTATGCAAATTAAGTGAAGCAAATCCCGAATTGGACATGTACAGCAGGCAACACACATTTGGGGGACACTTTTGCCAACACTAAGCAAAAAATGCAAGCAGTAGGCTGTAACAATCTAAAATGCATTGAAAAGTGAGTATTTATTCAGATATTACACGTGAGTTGGAGACTTGAAGTCTCAACGTTGCAATGATACCAAAATCTCATCTAACGCTTCATACTAAATTAATCACATCATTAACATGAAAAGTTTCAGAATATTTTCTTTTCTAAAAACCCGAATGTATAAAATTAAAATAGTTCCAAAACCCTAAAGCTAAATACACAAAATCAGGACTTGCTACCGATAAACCCAACACTCTCACAAAAAGGGTAATCACCTAAGTTCATGAATCCAGTGTTCTCCATCTAAATTAAACCTAAAATGGCCCAAATTGAATAACCACACACAATCATAACCCTAGCAATTGGAAGGAGGAGCAGGAGATACCATGTGGGGATACTTGTCTTGATCGACAACTCGAGTGTTCTCGAGCTTGATGTTAAGGTACTGATCGACAGAGTGAAGGGTGCCTCTAATCGCCAAGTCATTCTTAAGCTCCACAGTCACTTCTCTACCCACCAAGTCCTTGAAGTAGGAAAAGAACAACTGCCCACATCACAGAAACCCAAAACAAAAGAAATAATTACATTGGGAAACTTATAGTCGATTAAACCCGATAAGAAAACGCCACTTCAGCGGTGATTACCATGCTTTCCGTATAGCAAGAGAAACAGAAACAGCTTGGTCGAGGCGAGGGAAATTGAAATGTCCTTCACTAAGAGTCGTTGGATACCTATTCTGTTTACTTAAAATTACCATAATAACCCTGCACTTTGTCATTTTTATCATTATAGTCTTGAGCATGTTCTTTTGCACAGACGATGGTATACGTGATGGAAGTCTTATTGGAAATGTTTTAAAAATCAAACTTAAATTTAAATTAGTAAAATAAGAAATTTAAAGTTTAAAAGATTTAATAAATATTATATTGTTATAAAATATAAATATTAAAAAATTTAAAAAATAATTATTATTACTTATCGAAAAATTTAAATTTTGAATTTAAAATTTATTTAAATCAACCATAGTTATTCAATTGATTGTGTTCCTAAAATTACTGTTAGTTAAAGTCAAAATGTTTACTAAAGAAATTAATAACAACTTATCAAGTGGTTAGAAAACATATATAATTATTTTAATATTATCATCTTTTAATAATATAATTATTTTGACATTCTTGTTTCATAAACATATTTTGAATACTTAATATCATTTTTTATTTCAGTATTTTAATTAGCAAATTTGAATTTTAATGATGTTAAAATTTTCATTAACATATATATGTTACATGAGGTCCAAATTAAATTCAGGTGTCATTTCTTCAGCTCTACATGTAGGTCCAATTTGAGTTTCATTAATACCATATTTATGTAAAGGATTTAATTAATACTAGGTCTCAACCACGTGCTTTGCACGAGTTATAGAATTGAAAGAAATATATTACTTAAAGTAACTAATTTTTATAAAAACTATTTATTGATACAAATAATTTACATTAACATATGAATAAACGTTACGTTAAGTACAATTCATATGAATCTTTTCATTATTATGTGCTTTAACTTCAATATGAAGCAAAGTTTCGATTTGTTTAGCAAAAAATTTTATGCTTGAATGTACAAATGGTTCATTAATAAAATGAAAGATTTTTATGAATATTTGCAAAGAAGGAAAAATTGGAGATAATATATCTACATATTGCATGTCATAAAATAAGAATCTTAGAAACAAAATGAGTCCCAAAATATGAGAGCCATGTTTATACAAGTACAAAAGATAGATAGATAGTTTACTATTCAAGTACAAAATACTTGCAAGCCCCAAAACAAATAGATAGTTTACTAAACAAAAAGTAGATGACAAAAAATTGGTCATTCTTGAACATTTAGTAGTTAAGTTAACTTTCTCTTTTGATTTAGTGATCAACTTAGTTGAAGACATTTGTGGTGATATTAAATCATATAAAGGCATATGAACCTCAGAAGTTTATGATATTGGTCCCTTCATTTTGAAAATCTGGGTGTGATTTGAGATTAGGAAGTAATATCTATTTCAGTGTCACAAATTATAGCTCTATCATCCTGTGATTAAATAAACTCAATAAGTGGAATATACAATAGATGAATATATTGAAGAAATAGATGTACATATTTTGTTATCAACTGCAGACAGAGAAATACACCTATCAAGAATGTTTTTTGAAAAGTAGTTGAGTGATTCAATTTGATTTGAATCCTACATAATGAAAAGTATCTTATAAGAGAAGCAGATATGTTGGCACTTTTTGTAGGTTATAATGTTATTGTTTTTTCAACAAACAAGAAATTCAATTTTGTAAAGCAAAAGATTGTCTTACAATTTCAGATGTAGAAATTGGTTGTGGTGCTTTTGATTGAATAGAATTCTAGCATAAATTTAAAAGAATAAGAATAATCATTCATATGTGATCCATATTATAAATAATATTAATGGTATTTACATACTTGTATGTTCACAGTAGGTAATGATGACAGAGGTGCAATATCAATAGGAATGTTACTTAGTGATTCATCTAGAATTGAATCATGCAAGGCAAAACTCAATAATTGATTACTGAATGCCTATTTACATATAATTAATTTAACAATGAAAGGTTTTACAATAAGATGATATATATCTAAATTTTTTGATATAGTGTCATTGAAAAGAAGAAAAATTAGATAATTGAACTTGGTAGGAAATCAATCATATAGTTTGCTAAGTGTTAAATGTAGCCAAGGCTCAAACAGAAGTAATTTGCTACAATAATATGATTACAAAAATAAAGAATATCGAAATTTTCTTGATTGAACAGAAAAAAAAATTGGAATGTGTAAAAGTGGTATTGTTACTCACAGCTTCATTAGGATTTATGAAGACCAATGGTCCTACTGAAAGATCAATAGCAGAATCACTCAGATAACAGTCCTGGAAAAATATTGTATTTCATGAAATCAATATTGTTACAATATATACATATCTGTATATATCAATGAAGTTTCATATAATGATGAATAGTTGCTATTCTTCTTTATAGTGGGAAGTAGAGTAATACCTGAGACTGGGGTGGAGAATCTATGTATTTATTGATCAGTTCCCCATTACAACTTACTTTCTTAACAGTGAAACTTGAAGATTTGTTGATTTTATTAAATTCGGTGACTTGTACCTTAAAAAGATAAGTTTTCTTAACCAAGCATTCTAACTGATTAGGAAACCCATCTTCAGCTCCTTCCTAATTAGCAAATTAATTCTAAGCAATCATACGAAAGAGTAGACAATTTATTAGTAAAAATAAAAAAAAAGATTATAATCTTTTACAAACCTTAATTAGAAGGTTTCTAAGACCATTTGCACTAACTTGAATTAATGGGAAGGCTTGATCATCAAATAACACAAATGACTCCAGGCCATCATAAGCATATTTTACTTGAACATATAACTTATATCTAGAATATATAAATATATCAAAGATTAATGTTTATCATTATAGAACATTAAGTTTAAATAAAATTTAAAATGATGGTATACCTCGTTACAATTCTATTTAGAGTGTTCTCACATTTAGAGCACATGAGTAGGTCATTCTTAATTTTGACTTTACATCCATGAATGGAGCATGCTTCAATGTACCAACTTTGCTCAGTTTGGATCTTTCTAATGGTTGCGAGAATAGTATAAATATCATTATGTTGTAATGTTATGAAAATATAGGTCAGCTTGTAAGATATAGGTGCATAAATTCAGAATGAAGAAAAGAATTATGCATTTTCAATTTACCTCACACCGTCTCATTTCAGTAACCTTCTTTCTTGTTTCAAAAGATAAGAAATCATTCAAAGGAGATTGACTTAAGAAAGGATGATCAAGCTGAGAGTATCTCTGGGAAGATGTTTTCCCAACCATTATCAAACTGAGGCTAAAGTAAAAAAGAATTGAATAAATAGGTAGTGCATATATATGCAATGATACAAATTTAGAATAAGATGATAATAAGCCATCATAAAAATATAATTACCTCAATTTAAAATCTTGAGCAGTAGGGTTGTGAAGATTAATCAGTAGTTTTGAACCATTCCAAGCATTAGAAATCTTGATTTCTCCTGCACGAAAAAGAGTGATATGTTTTATTTTTTTTCACCAAAATGAACAATGTAAACTGCATAAATTGTTTTGAAAATAATAATGTACCAACAAAGTTTGATATCATAGCAAGTTGAAAAATAATAATGATTGAAATTTCTTATGTATCCCTCATTGTATTTAGCAAAGAGTCAGCATATTCACCAAACAATGTGCACTTGATCTTATTGTTACTGAAAAATAATATTAATGCATAAATATTATTTTGCATACAAAGAGTATAATACAATAGTTATTGAAGGTAAATATAACCTCTTATCTATCAATATTGATTCACAAAATTTTAATTTGAGATTATTCCTTTGGAATTCTTTACAAGTTTCATATGCAGTCGTCTCTCCAAAGATATCTATTTGACAGGACAAACAATTTGTCAATAAAGACTAAATAAAGAAATCATATCATAAATGACTTATTGTGTTAAAATAGAAATGGAAACCACTGAAGATATATATATATATATATGATTACCAATCAAATACCCTTAGGAATCTTATCTTCCAGAATATCGGTGAATGGCACGAAATTGAAAGAGTGTAGAGGAATATCCAAATCAACAACATTGACTGTAGTGCCAAAGTGGAAATTAATCTTATATTCTTGTTGACTTGCTCTATAATCTCCAGAATTGTCAACCATAACAAATTTATGTATGATGACACATTTGCCTTCCCCAGCTGAATCACGATGTTTGGTCAGTAACATCTCCGTTCCAATTGTAGCCTAGATTTTATCTCCCTGTGAAAAATTAGCAGATTTGTTTATAAACTATAATCATTTTAACATAGCCAACTATCAGTGTCATTAATAAGAAATAGAAATTGAATAGACCTTATGATCAAGCAACAACATTTGCAGATTAGAGACAACATTAGGGGAATTTCGACAAGAAACATTCTACAGCCTAATAATTTTTATAGCTATTTTCCAAGACTCCTTCTCAGTATGCAACTGACCAATGTAGTTGACTTTCATGGAAGACATTTTCCCATGACCTAAAAAGCTTTTTAATTTAAGGAACATATGTTAGGAAAGAAAATCTTAATGAATAGAAAATTGAAAAGATAAATTAGTGAAGCATTCCAAATGAGCTTTATTTATACAAGGCAAATAAGTCAGGAAAGAAAATATGAATGAAAGAAAATATGGAAACAAAAATCACTCAAATCATTCAAAACTAAAGCTTCAATTTATAAAATGTAAATAACAAAAATAAGCAAAGAAATTACAACATAAATGAATCAAATCAAAGATTTAATATAAAAATAACTAATTATATTAGCATGTGGTTGATGTTCCAAAAAAATATAATATTAAATAGTTCATAAATGTTTCAAAATAATTAGACCATAATGCTAAAGATTTTGAAATATTTCTTTATAAACTACATTGAGTGTCTCAAATAATGCTTCATTTTCTGTATTATGAACCAGGATTTTGATAGACATAACAAAATATGTATTACAAGCATAAGGGCTATAGCTCAGTTAGGTAGAGCACCTCGTTTACATACACGCCAATGTGTTTTTGTGGAGGAGTAATCATGTAATAAAAAAAAATCCTTCATCATCAAAAGAAGTGATTCTTGCAAAAGATTTAGGATAATAGTTTCCACATTTATCTTCATTCATGCATGGAGATTTAGGATTTACAATTCCACAAGGTCCATGCATCATATGTTTAGAAACAATATTTTATAAAGTTGTGTCAGTTATAGGATCTAGAATCTCAGCGTAGATAATCTTGTCAGGCTCTTCAGGATTATGGTACTTCTCTTTATCATTTAAGAATAGAAGGATGTGAGCATGAGGTAAGCCACATTTCTGGAACTCAATTGTGTAGACAACTAACACAAGGATGAAAAAAACTATCAAATAATGTATTATATAAAATATATAAAAAATAAGTTAACTGTCAGGATGTGTTTGAAAAGAGATTTTGATGAAGCAACTTTAAAATAATGACATTTAATATTGCAAATGACTAAACAAATATTGGAATATATTATGTTTATCAATTAACATTTGAGGGGATCTTTAATAAAGGATGAACCTTACATGAATAGTAAAATATGGTTGTAAGAAATACATAAGGAATATATGAACTATGAAATATGTACTCAAATAGTCATTAACAGAATAGAACAATTCAACGAAGCAACAATTACAAGTCAAACTGTAGCACCCCCTTACCGCAGGGTACACACCGGGATGCCCGTGGGTCGTTCCGACGCATATTCCACAACAAGGGTGCACTACGCTCGATCATTTCTATAATCCACATGGCATAAATACAATAAAACCGCAATATCAAAAACACTAAATGTTAAAACCATAATGCTTTTCTCATTTCATAGCAATAAACAAAAATATAGACAAGTCAATCAGTTCCCTACAGTCTAAATACAATACTCCAAAAGGAAACTGATACAAAAGTCTATACCTTCATCCTCAAAATCAATCCCAGCTGACCGACGTGTGTGTCATTCTTCTCTTGCCAACGCGCTCACACGGCAGGACAAGTCTATCTCTGGAGCTAGGAGTCTAATCTATCAGTCCTGAA
>JANITW010000010.1:12412788-12433464 GCA_027564335.1 Erythroxylum williamsii | reverse complement strand
GGGGGGGGGGGGGGGGGGGGGGGGGGAGGGTGTGTTTGGATTGGCTTTGAAATAAGAAAATAAAATGAAACTAAACTGAAAAGAAATTAAAGAAAACATTTGAAAATGATGACAGTGATGAATTTGTTAGGAGTCCAATTCTTTGGTTTAATCTCAGTGCCCATTTGAACATACTTCATTGATTTATTGTTCTCAAACCTCTCCTAGCAACTATTAGTCGTAGATTAACAACAAGCTCTGTTAATCTCGATTTTTCCTTAGATCATGTTTAATTAAGAGATGCTTGTTAATTAAACCTAGCCATCGAATAACCTAGGATACGATCTCTAGATTTGATTAGATAATTGCATTACAATTTAAGAAAAATAGGTCAATCTAAATAACAACCACATATGTTCGGGTCATTTAACCTAGGTTATGTTATCCTTGATTGCGAACCATTAGTCGCTACAAATGAATCTCAAATACAAAAATTGAAATTCTAGCTATGGGTTCATACACAATCAATCAGATGATAATGAGAATACAATCATTCATATATGAAACTCAAATTTTATAAACATTGGATAACACAATCAATTCCTAAAAAGAGAAAGAAACAACAAATACAAAGAAGAAATGCTTAACTAGGTTGTCAATACCGATGTGACCTCTGAACTAGCATCATGATGTTCCCATTCTCCTCATCTTCTCTCAAAGCTTCACTCTCAGCTTTCTACCAATCGAAAACCAAACTATTCATCCCCTTGTGTCATCACCACGTGTTTGCTTTCATATGAAAACTTAAGGTTAAATGGGGAGCTATCTATTGTCACACCCGTGACTTGGTGTTTCATGGGTGTGAGAGGTGTGTCACATTATCGAAATACCTATGCATGGGCGTGAGAACGGTCTCATGCCCATGCAGTTGGTTGCAAAGCTGTGAGACATCCTTATGACTATACAATTATTTGGTCTAACTGTGAGCTCTTTACCAACATCTCTTCATAGTATTTTCCATTTTCTTGTCTTCTTCTTTCCTTAATCTTCTTCTTCTTGTTCCATAAAGATAAGTGGGTGTGATTTTTCATAAATGACTTAAATATAGTGCTTTCAACTCATTTTAGCTTTTTCACTTCCGAATTGTGCCTAAAATCATATATGAACTAAAGTGAGTGCGTTAAGCATTTTCGTAGCATTAATCACTAAGTGTTATTGAATAAATATTCAATCAATTGAGCATAGATCAATTTTTCCTACACTTAGCTTTTGACCATACTCAAGAAAAAACATCAAAACTAAGATCATAGACCCAAAAACATTTACTAATCTCATATATTTCCCAAGAATACTTAATCATAAACAAAGATGAATGACTTTTAAAAACCATAGTAAGAACTTAACATTCCAAGCTCCTACTCATGATCAATCAACATTCATCACCTTCAGAAACTGAGTAATATAATGGTAGACTTGGAATTTTTTTTTAACTAAGATATATCGATGGGTACACTCAAATACCAATCATGATCTGACATTCCACAACTTTGCTAATTATTTCATTTCTCCACCACTAAGGTTCACATGCATCATCATGAATTAAAGTACTTTTTAGGGTTGTAATATAGGGAAAGGTAAGGTGAGAAGTATTTGGGTAAAATAGCATAAAAGTCATCAAAACTAGTGAAACAAGATAAACACTCAGTATAATCATCAAGAGTAAAAACTAACATTCACTCATAATTGTGTACATCAACTATGATGAATGCAAAAACCATGTTTCCTAGATTAAAGTCAAGTTCTCACACCACAAACCACACCAAGCATATGTCACTCATAAAAGTTGATCATAAACAAGACTTCATAATTGTAAGGAGTGACCCTTGAAAGCAACATCCACCTCACACGACATACTCAAGTAACTCATTCACTATAGCTTTAGGATGAAAGTCTAATAATGAGTAACATTGCAAAACATATACATTTCCTCCTTGATACTTTTATTTAAACATTTTTCCTTTTCTCTTCCTTTTTTCTTCCTTTTTCTTCTCTTTTCTTTTGCTTTTCTCTTTTTCTTTCTTTCTTTTTCTTTCTTTTATTTATAAAAAATTTAAAAAGCTACACCAACATTGGAATTCATCACATGAAATTCTAACAAATATAACCAACTCATATATATGCGCACCTCATACTTAGACTTTTGTACATCCACAAACTCAAAAATCAACAAATGCTTCACTAGCTTTAAGGCTTAGGTGCGACATTTGGTTAGGTTTAAAGCATGTAATATGGTTAGCACAAAAGAAAGGCTAACAAACCTTAAGGGGGCTTAACAAAGGAAAATTTCATATTAAGGGGTAGACTATTTGGCTAATGTAGCTTAGAAAAAGAAAGAATGCCTATATCATTTCTATATTAATGCATGCGATAAAATATGGTCTTGAATAGAAAATCAAAGCAAAGTTAGGGTGTACATGTCATGAAGGTCATGTACATAAACAAAAGACAATGAGACTAATATGGATGTGTCAGTCTAATAAAGTTCTCACTTACTTTTGTATACCACTAGTTACTACTCTTTTAAAAATAGTGCATATTGACCAATCACAAGAATAAAAGTACATGCTAAAGTTGCCACAGATTTTTGTATTCAATTCACACTTTAATCATGACTATACAATCCTAGAAGCAATAGAAAATGAGAAATTGTTTATTTGTTTGTTTTATTCTCTCTCTCTCTCTCTCTTTTTGACAACTTTAAAACAAGAAACAAACTAACATGAAAGCATACATACATATCCTAATTAATGTGGAAATGTAAAGAAAATAAATTAACTACCCTTGGTTTTCCTCCCAAGAAGCGCCTTTGTTTAGTATTGTTTCACTCCATACTTTCTCCTCATGTGACAAAATTATGGTCTTTAGGTACCATAGTTTGAGCTATCACCACATGAGGTTGTTCAAGATAAGGCCTTAGTTAATAATCATTCATATTAAACATCTTACCCATCCTCCAACTCTTGATCTCTACTGAGCCCCCATACTCTTGGAATATCTCAAATGTCTCTTCACCTTTTTCTTGCTCGTTCAATATCTCTAACCTGCTAGGTAAAGCTAAAGAGATAATATTAATATCAAATTGGAACTCAGTATTTACCTCCAAGCTAAAAAAGGTATCCTTTTCTCCTTCAATCTCCTTCTCCACTTCTTCCACATAAGCAATTCCTTGAGTAATATTCTCATGATTATTAAGCTCCTCTTCACTCTATAAGGTTTCTACACTAATGTCCCTTGGGTATACCTCGGGTTGGGATGGTTGCTCCTCTTCACTCTGTAAGGTTTCTCGAATAACATCCCTTGGGTATACCTCAAGTTGGGATAGCTGCTCCTCTTCACTTTATGGTTCTAGGTGATTGTTATCTCTCTGTCTAGACATTACATCTTGCTAGAACCAGTTCACATCTTGCTAAAATTGCAAAGTGTTAATAGTGACAATGTTAACTAACTATTCCAAGGATATACCTAAGTTTTGCTAGCTCTCTCATTCTTAAAAGCTAGAACAAACTTGCCTTTCATCCTGCTAGAATTATTGTACTCTATGCTGAAACTGTTGTACACCTTGTTGAAATTGTTGTTAACCATGTTGAAACTGTTGTATATTCTATTGAAAGTTAATATTGTTAGTAGCCATAACATTAAGCAAGTCTTCTAGAGATGGGCCTGAGTCGTATTAGGAAACTTCTACCTGTACATGAATTATTGTATATCCTGCATACTATCAATGAAGTAATTTTGTTGATTATCCCATCTATAACTAAAATTAGTATGATCACTCCAAACTTCGTTACAAGAATAGGAATATGAGTTATAGAAAAATTACTTCCTTCCATTTTCTTTTCTTTTTTTTAACACTTAAACAATAAACCAAAAGTGACAAGATTAAGAATTAACTAAAAAGAAACTATTTACAAACAAACATGTACAAAACACTAACTAAAATCAAGAAAAAAAATAAAGGATCACACTCTCTGATCACGGCACCAAAATTGACAATAGCGCTTTGTAACATTATGCAAAATAAACTAGACCTACAACTATAGTGCTGAGTCTAGGTCGAGCCCACAAAAAGTGTTCAATTAGCTTATGTTATAAAAATAATCGATGTTTAGGTTTAGGCGGGAGGGTTAGTTTGGTTTTGAAATAAAATAATAAAATGAAACTAAACTAATAAAAACAAATTAAAGAAAACAATTGAAAATGGTGAAGTGATGAATTCATTGGGAGTCCGATTCTTGGTTTAATCTCAAACTACACCCAGTTGAACATACTTCATCCATTTATTGTTCTCAAACCTCTCATACCAACTATTAATCGTAGATTAACAACAAGCTTTATTAATCTCGATTTTCCCTTAGGTGATGTTTACTTAAGAGATGCTTGTTAATTAAACCTAGCCACCGAATAACCTAGGATACGATCTCTAGATTTAATTAGAAAGCCTCATTACAAATTAGAAAAACAGACCAATCTAAGCAACAACCACATACGTTAAGGTCATTTAACCAAGGTTATGTTATCCCTAATTATTATGAACCATTAGTCACTACAAATGAATCTCAAATATAACAATTATGAATTATATTTAAAATCTAGTTATGGTTTCATATATATAACCCAAAATCCATATGCATAGGATAACACAATCAAATGCTAAAGAGAGAAAGAAACAACAAATACAAAGAAGAAATGCTTAACCAGGTCATCGACGTCAATGTCACCTTTGAACTAACATCGGGATGCTAGCTTTCTATAGGTCTCCAAATGGATGGAGCTTTGCCCCTTCTCCTCATCTTCTCTCGAAGCTTCACTCTTGATTTTCTCCCAGTCCAAAACAGCAAACTATTCATCCCCTTGTGTCGTTTCCATATGTTCGCTTTTATATGAAAACTTAGGGATAAATGGTGAGTTGTCCATTGTCACACCTTTGACTTTGTGTTTCACATGTGTGAGAGGTGTATCATACCCACGAGATGAAGTAAATCACACGTTAATATAGAACTCATGTACAATATACGAAGTACATAAGAAGGGGGTTAAATTGTGTAATCTTTTTGTGAATACACAAAACTTTTGATATTTCTTGAAAAAAGAACCTTTTTCAAGTATTAAATGAATACCAAGAGTGTTATACAAAAATAGTTACGTAGTTAAATCACAAATAGCTTCTATAAACTTGTATAAGAATAAGAGAAATTAAAAGAAAAGAGTTAGAAGATAGAAATTGCAATTTTTATACTGGTTCACCCCAAACCTTAGGCTACGTCCGGTCCTCAAAATTCTTCTGATTTTTCACTATACTTCGTCAAATTTATAAGTATTTTTTCTTGCCTTCTAGATCCTCTTCAGGTCTCTTACACTGAATATTCTTTCTTGCCTTCTAGAGCCTCTTCAGGTCTCTTACACTGAGTATTCTTTCATGCCTTTTTAGCCTCTCCAGGCTCTTAGCCTTTTCTTTCTCTCACTAGAAAGCTTTTGTGAGCTTTTTGTTATAATAAAGTTCGCTCTCGTGTATCGCACTTTGAATAAAAATTTTTTTGTAAGTAATAACTTGAAAGCTAAAAGATTATTCAGTCTTCAACTATGACTAGTATTTATAGCCTAAGTCTTCAACTGCTTCTGGCTTCTTGATAACTATTTCTTGTTTCTTGCTTCTTGTAGAAAACGTTATTCAGTTGAGTTCTATAATTAACTCAAACTGCTTCTTTTGTGTTCTCACTTCTTCTATGTTTTGAACTTTTTCTATATTTTGCGCTTCTTCTATGTTTTGCGCTTCTTCTGTGTTTTGAACTTTTTCTGTGTTTTGCACTTCTTCTGTGTTTAGAATTTCTTTTGTGTTTTGTGCTTCTTTTATGTTTTGCGCTTCTTTAGTGTTTTACATTTCTTTTGTGTTTTGTCACTTCTTTTGTGTTTTGCTACTTCTTTTGTGTTTTGTGCTTCTTCTGTGTTTTGAACATTTTTTGTGTTTTGAATTTCTTCTATGTTTCGTCACTTCTTCTGTGTTTCGCCACTTCTTCTGTGTTTTGCCACTTCTTTTGTATTTTGCCACTTCTTTTGTGTTTTCCAACTTCTTCTGTGTTTTGCCACTTCTTCTGTGTTTCACCACTTCTTCTGTGTTTTGTCACTGCTTTTGTGTTTTGCCACTTCTTTTGTGTTTTTCCACTGCACGCTTAACACACACATCAAAATAGTTCATTTATTTCTAACATTATTGTTATTTTATTATCAACAAAATTATTTTTCGTGAAGTCTTTTTAACTTAACAATCTCTCCCTTTTTTATGATAACAAATAATCATAATTTTAGAAAGATAAAAATGAATAAGCGAATATTATTCATATAACAAATAAGAAGACAACAAAAGATATACACATGCATATAAAAATACACATATGAAAGCATAACAAACTTGTAATCCTATCTTTTTTTCTTCTTGTTGATCTCCCCCATTTGTTATCTTTCTTCTGCTTTTGCTCTTCTCCCCTTATTTGTTATTAATCAAAAAGTTTACCGTAGATGTTTCATGATTTCATAAAACATTCGTTGCATATCCGTTGGGATCAACTTGAGGTCTTCTTCTATAGAAACTCTTAGATATGCTACTTCCTCATGTAGATCACCTACTGAGTCATTCAGATCATCCACCTTAGTATGAATTTCTTCAATCTCCTTAACTAAGGTTTCCTAACTCTACTGCGGTGTGTGACTAACTTCTTCCAGAACAAAAGTAGAGACTTGTTGAGATGTCTTTGTTGGATAGAAGTTTATAGCAACAGGTGTTTCTGAAGGAAAAACATCTAATTCGATGATTTTAATAGCAGGAGGTTTGAAAGATTGTTTTCTTTCAGGGAGATGAAGATCATCAGGTCTAGGTAGTTTTGGAATAGGTTTTCCAAGAAGGTGTAGGATATCTTTAATTGAAGATATAAAGCTCAAAGGTCTAAAGTGCATGATTAGATGCACAAAAGTCTCTAAGTTGAAACTAATACCTTCAACTCGGATAGTTCTGTATTGTCCTTTTGTCACTCTTCCAACTACCTGAGAAGTTTCATCTGTAATGAAGCGTCCACAATGACTTCCTGATGCTTTTGAAATGTGATGGGAAATATAGATTCCTCTTGATTGAGCTACATTGCATGCCTCATCTATGTTTCTTACTACTGCCTATATCTGCTCTTCTATAAGATCACCTATATTTGCTTCAGGATACATCTTCTGTTTTCCTTTATCTACATCGCGTACAATGTTTGAAGCTCTTGGTTGGATGTCTGGTACAATCTTGATCAGTGTTCTATTTGTCACTGGGTAAATAGTATATCAATCTTTGGACATCTTCAATGGGTATGGTTCTGATTTTTCATCCCTCAGAATCCCATATAATCTTCTTTCTTCATGATTGAGAAGATGTGTTGATCGATTATTGATCAGGATTGTTCAACTTGTACCTTGACCAACCTTTTTACAGGTTGTCTTATTATAATCGAGCTTCTGCTTCTAACAGGCAACACTTCTTCAATCACCTTCATTTTCAAATCCTCTTTTTAGATAGGTTGAGAAGGATTATACTATGTTAATCTGTGTTCAACTGGATTTTTCTTTTGTTGAACATCAGGTGAGGTGTTCTTTTTGTGACTGGTCTTCTGCTTGTTACTTTCTTCTACCATTCTAAAAGGTGGTTGTTTTTGAAGTTTCTTCTTCTCAAACACCAACTTCCTCTTAATTTTTATTTCTTTAGTCAATTTTGCTGGTTGTTCTTGCAAAATTAAGACCAAAGATCTAGTTGTAGCAATTTCAAAAAAAAAAGAAGATCTAGTTGTAGCGCCCCCTTACTGCAGGGTATACACCGGGACGCCCGTAGGTCATTCCGATACATATCCTATGATAAGGGTGAGCTACGAACGATCACTACTATACTTCACATGGCATCATAATAATAAAAAATCAATATAAAAATCACTAATTTTTGAAACCAACTTGTTCTCATTTCACTCATCAAAATCAAGGAGTTTATACATCTTTCATTCTGTACTGTCTGTACATCCATCCCAAAAATCCGAAGACAAAAAGCTACATGAAAGAGGAAAACAACAGATCTATCTAGGTCATCCCAAAAGTCCCAGCAGATTGACCTGTGAGCCATGACTACTCTTGCCAACACGATCTACACGGCAAGAAAAGTGCCTCTGGAGCTAGGAGTCTACTCTCGGTCCTGAAAAATAGGTTGCAGTTTTGGAAGAGTTTGCAAATTCAGTGAGGTAACCATCATCGATGATTCACTCAATTCATGCAACACTCAAGCATAACATAGTTATTTCATAAACTCACATTCAGAAGTACCACATGATTGTTAGCACATAAGTATAAGGCATTTTGCCTTTCACTCAATTTTCTATTCATGTATATATAGAAGTCATATTATGCATGATCATGCCGAGATACGTTTACACTCTCATAACCATTCTAAATTACCATTTTACCCTTCCTATCGGTGATGGAATGTTACAAACAATCTTCTCGTTCTACACCTGAAGAGTGGAGGGTAATGGGGTGAGCTGCGAAGCTCAGTAGCTTATACATTTATAGCCATTGGCATTGAATCACACATTCAAGCTGTAATATAATTACATGCATAGGTAACAATGCAATACTCAACAAGTGAAACTCATAAATCATATTACCAAGATGTCATCACAAAAGCCATGTCATGTAATTTATCCATCATAATATAACACTCAATTATGCATAATGCTTGACAAATCAATGATGAAATGCACAACAAATGGCTTAAGAGTTCCGTGAAACAAAACGGATAAACCGAAGTTTATATCGTGAACAAAACAAGTCCGATTTATTAGGATCTCATGGTCTCAAGCAGGCATCCGGGAGAAGGCTATATGTCGACGTGCATGTGACTAACGAAACGTTCCTCTCTTGCCCTAACACAAACAAATTTATGCTCAATTCATTTCCATACATTTGCATATTCTCATGCTTCTTATGCTTTCTCATCTTTTCACTTATGCAAAGTGCCATAATATTTTGCAAGGCATAACATGATCATAATCACAATGTATTTTCAACAATTGCCATAATTCAAAACAAGCAATTTAACACATAGTATACAAGCAAGCAGGACAATTTGCTCATACTACACAACAACTATAAATATATTACCCACCTAATTCACTTGACAATCCAAGTTCAATGTTGTCTTTCCTCTTGCTCTTGGATCAAGCTTGCTTGGTTTCCTATAACAAACCAAGTTCTCTTTTAAGAAACATTTAAAGGAAATTCATAAGGCTTCAATAATCAAAAAGCTAAAATTGAACTATAATCATTTCAAAATCCATATTTTTGGGTCAACTTTTTCGTGATCATTATGATCGGATAAATGAATAAATTTGACAAAACTTCCTTGTAGAAACATATTCTTCATTGTCTTAAGTTTTCAATGATACCTAAATCATTCAATTTGGTTCAGTAATCCGAAAGTTTTACTATAAACATTTTCAGACTGCTTTTATATTGAAACAATATTCTACTCTCAAATTCCTTTCAAAATTTGATATCCTTATAGACTGAATTTAAACTTCATTTCTTCACAAAACTTGTAGCCCTATGTCTCTAGTTTGCACCAAAACAAAAATAACTTCATTTGGACATCTAAAAAAAAGTTATGCCCAAAATACTAAAATATGTATGTATAGGAAAATGGAGTTCGCCGCGACGAACGTGTCCAGAAACCCAAACCGAAGACATTTTTTGAAATTCTTTATCTTGTGTTTTCAAACTCAAATCTTTTAATTGACGTGTCAATTCAGGCCATGTCGGATTACAAGTGAAAGTGATAAAGATGTCAGGATAGCTATCCCATGTACAGATGGCCATTGCATCTTGATAATTTTGTATCATATATCTCAACCCTTCAATAAAATTTGACGGCAAAATTATATGTTTACTAACAGATGCACTTGATGTATGCCCTTATGATACTGCTTTTGAAATAGTGCTATAAAGATCAGCTTTAAGATCCTCTTGATGAGTTTTAACATAACTGATTCTTTGATTTTCCATCATTATGTATCCATCAACAACAAATTGTTTGAACAATCTTTCAGCATGCAATAGAAGAGATTTTTCATGGTCTCTATCTTGCATTCTAAAGGTTAAATACTCCCGTAATGTGACTTCAATCCTCTTTTTAGTAGTTGACAGTGATGCATCACTATGAGAGATATCTTCTCTATATCCTTCTACACCATAAGGAAATAACAAAGGGTGTTGCATAGGAAGATAGGCTGGATGCAAATCATGTACTCTTTGTAATAGCCCACATTGTGGTTGAACAATAATATCCTTCCCAATATTTGAATTATCCACATCACCAACCACTAATGCTGCTACCTGTGATGTTGTAGGCAAGTTATAAGTTCTACCATCACTTGCTCTTTTGTGGATTAGTCTTAGCTTCAAATCCTTGCTATTGGATGTTTGAAATCTATCTCTTGATATTTTAAAAGCCTAAGTCAATATATTATAACTATCAAGCATCTCCTTCAAATTCATCACAATACTACGATCAAAGAAGCTCTCATCATCTTTTGATCTGAAAATGGAACATATAGTTTCATCATGGTAAATTAATAATGAGATAAAAATTATATGTAAGACATGACGTGAATATGATGATAATTCTGGCCAGACATTACAAAAGAATAAGGACTATTTCCATCATTGAGTGACTTGTTAACCTTTCCTCCCATAGAAGTGAAACTAAACATCATGTTATAAATCTTGATATATTTCATCAAATGTTTGGCTATTGCCAACTGTTTACTAAATACTAACTTCCTTAGATACTCTGGAGGTTTTTTGAAATGAGGTAGTTGAATATTTCCTTGAACACAACAAAGACCAAATCTAGAGTTGGTAATGTGCTTAGATTTCTGAATCCTCTCACAGTACCACATTTGAGCTCCACTGTAAGTGCAGACACAATGAGGATCACTAAGATCAATATATTCTATAAACGAAAAATAAATCTAATATTAACTAAGACAAACACAAGTTATGCAAAAGACGTTAAACAACTCTGAGATATTAAACCTTTATGTGCAAAGTAAGTGCTTTCTTTAATACTATCATCTTCATTAATCTCAGTTGCATAGTTTGCATCATCACTTTCAACTGCAATAATAATAAATGAATTCAATTATTTAATACCCTATAAGTACATTGAAGAAACAAAAATTAATACAATGTCTTAACAAAATTATATAAATAGAAAAATTACATATGTCAAGTGTACCTTGATGAATAAATGCACCTTTTAATTCAGACTGTGAATCTTCTGACACAAGATCAGTAATGTCATCGGCTTCATTATTTGTATAATCTTCCAGTGAAACATTGAGATCTATCAATCCAATTTCACATGCAATGTTTGAAGCCTCAATTTTGTTATGAATTTTGCAATTGCAAGTTATAGCACTACATTTGGTTCACTTGAGATCTGGCAATCCAATTTCACATGCACTGTTTGAACCCTCAATTTTGTCATGAATTTTGCAATTGCAAGTTATAGCACTACATTTGGCCATACTTCTAATAGCATGTCTTCCTGGCTTTATTGCTAATAGATTTACATTTTGAGTTCTCTTGGAGATTAAACATGGTGAACTTGCAATAGATTGAATCTGAGGAAGGCTATTTACTTTCAAATTTTCCCTTGATTTGAGTTATTTGTTTGAGCAACCAACTTCCTCTAAACATAAAGAAAAGTATATGAAATTGATTAATTTACAACAAAATATATCATTTTTTATATACAATCTAACATTGACAAACCTGGAACAGCTAATGAGTTAAAATCTTTGAAAAGGTTCTTAGCACAGTTTGAAAGATTTGTAAATGGACGCCTCTGGTTGAATCCAAAATTTGTTAAACTACTCTTGGCTAAACTGGATGCTTGGTATCTATTTGCTTCAGAAATTGGTGTAACACTATTATGTTGTAAATGAGTTTGAACAAATCATATTCTTTTTTCCAAAAAGTACTGATTTGCAAGAATTGAATAGGAAGGTGGTAAAACAACAGTTTTTGATAATATTTCCATGAACTCCTAACAACAATAACACAATAGTTGAATGTGAGCAAAAATGGACGTGCTTTAAGTAAAACATAACTAATGGAAAGAGCACATCACATATAGATTTATTAAATTTGCATAAAGATTGTCATTGTACCTCCTAAAACACCAGTAGTAATTGTACTTTCTATTTAACAACTTGATGCATTTTCCTTCAATAGTGGAGTCTGATTTTTTTTAAGATGAAAAGAATTTCTGCCATTGAACTTCAAACTTCACTCTTCATACCACACTGGTTTCTCCTTGAAACCACATGCAGAATTCTCTGTTGATTGCACATGATCCATTGTCTTCTGAGGCAGTTTCAGTAGTTATACCAATGCAAGAACATATATAACAACCTGATATCTTCATGATAGATATACAAACTATATTTCTAACATCATCACTTAGAATAAATTTTCTACCAAATGCAATTCACTCTACCACAAGAGCACATATTCCTTTGTTCTAAACCAAAACTTCTGATCTTTTTTGCAAACAAGGAACCTTTTATAAAGCATTATTATACTAACAGTCCCAGAAGTAAGATGAAAAACTAAATAGAAAGTAATAGTTCTAGAAGTTAGATGAAAATCATAAACAAAAAAATAGAAAAAAGAACATAAACATGTTTTACAAAGAAGGCAGAACATAAAAAAATAGAGATAGAAATGAAATTCTACAATTAATCTTTTGCAAAATGAAATTCATTCCCCTACCGCAAAGAGCACACTCTAACAACACCTCTTCTTTCCTTCTAATCGAGAAGTTTGATGTGTCTATAAAGAAAAAGCCTTTTTTTAAAAGATTATGATCCCTTATATAATAGGATATATAAGCCACAGATAAAAGGTGCCAAATTCTGATACTAAAAACCTTCTCTTATATGAAATTATTGATATGACAAGGCAATTGAAAATATAGGACAAAAGGGGACCTATATTGCATTCCCTTATGCTGCCAGTTTTGCACAATAATTTGTAAAAGAAAATTTTGTAACCTATTGACCTCACATTTTTTGGTAAAATACAAGTAGAAATTTTTAAAATTTTAAGCTTTATACATATGCATGCTTGTGCAAACCAAATTTTATGCTTCATATAATTAATGCATTTAACTACAATTTTCAATTTAAAAATTTTCTTCTCATAATTCAAAAATACTTAAGTAAGTAGATTGACAAGGCATCAAAAGGGCATTTAGAAGAAACACGAAGTTGCATTACTTGAGCTGTGCACCAACCATGAAACGTCTTTCCTCCATAATCAAGGTCCATAAGAGTTGTATATCAGCACACACTCAATTGCTTAACCAAAGATAAAAACCCATCGTGTCTGCAAATCTTTGGAGGTCCTTATCAAAATTTCACAAGTAACGATGGGAAAGGCCTCACAACTCCTACATCATCACCGCGGTAAAATATATCAATGGAGTAACGTGAAATGCATGGTTCCTGGGAAAATCTACTTGACCCTCTACATCTTTGGCTTCGCCGAGAACTTATCAAGTATGGAGATTTGGAGAAGCAACTTATGATGCTTTTGAGAAGCATTAAATGCTTGGCTTTTGAGAGCATTAAATGCTTTCTTTTTTTAACCCAAACATTATCTAAAAGATGAAAAGGGTTTGAGAAGCATTAAATGCTTGCTTTTAGAATAAAAAGGCTTGACATTTTGAGTTTTGAGAAGCATTAAATACTTGCTTTTAGAATGAAAAGGCTGGACTTTTTTAAGCGAGAATTGAAGTGATATGGATTAAGTTTTAAGTAAGTAAGTAGATTTGAATATAAAGCATTGGAATAAGTGAAATCTGAATTTATAGTTTTGATAATAGTGATTATGCTATTATTATTTTTGGTGAAAAATTAAAGATCAAATAGATCAAGTTCAATAAAATAATAAAAAGTGAGCAAAATCATCAAAGAGAGTAAAATAAAATTATCAAATACAATTTAAAAGAGTTTTTAAATAATTCATGCTAAGTAAATTAAAAATTAAAAAGATTGAAGACTTTTCATATATAAAAAATAGTTATCTTTTTAATAATGTTATCTTAATCATTTTAATAAATTGTGAACACAATTATTACATGATCATGTATATATAACACAAGAGTTGATGAACCATTACACAATTATGATGAATTGAAAGTAGGAATGATAATAAATTGGCTTGAGTTTATGTTCAAAAATTCATAGAAAAACCTACAATACGAACAAATAAAAAATAAAAAGGGAAAATGAATTATTATATTAACATGTAACGAAGTAGAGGTTAATCACGAATCAATTAAGTCCTCTTAGAAGCTTGCTTAAGAATAAGAAAGAGATAAATACTATAGAATATGGTTTGATCTTATTTATAACGGAATTCCATAAATATTCCATTCCAAAAGAAAAAAGAAAAAAATCTTATTTATAACGAAATTCTATAAATATTCCATTCCAAAAAAAAAAAGAAAAACTCGTTGCTGCTGAGCGTAAGGAAATACTATACATTTGGTATTTTTGCCGTTGATAGTGATACATAAGAATGTTATTTTTTTATATTAATAAAATGATACTATTTTGTACCAAATATTTTTGAATCGTTATAAAGTCTGATTAATTCAAGTGAAATCTATTGTATTTGGGTGAACCAACCATTATTGTCATCCCTATGACACTCCTTTTTGGTTAAAAGATTATACTAATTATAACGACTCATGGAGTAGATGAATGTATAAGCAAGCACATACCGAGACACAGCAATGCAACAAGAGATCTAAAAGAACAACAAGCAGTGTGAGTTTCAACATCTGAATCATATAGAATGTTTCATATCAGTATCAGCTAGTCGTATGTCAATGGTAGCCGAAACTTGACCTTAAGATCTCCCCACATGGACTTACAGCCGGCTCATGTGAGGATCAAGGAAAAGAAGAGGAATGCACTCCGTTGAGTGCCTGCAATCAAAAGAAAGTTCTTTTCGTCCAGTCCAACGTAAACTAGGAATAACAATGATAATAATTGTAAGTTTGATCCAAGTGAACTTGTAATGCATCTACCAAAGTTCACTGACAACGGAGACATGCAACAAACGGATTGGCAACATAACCTTAAAACAAATGCATTACAAGACTGTCATATCAGTCGCTCATCGTCAGCGTATATAGAATTGGATGGAAATCAAATGAAGCAAAAAAAAAAAGCAACAAACGAGGTCCTACATTGAAGAAACTGGAAGAAACGAAAAAGAGACGATAACACTTCCTACATAACGTAAATTCCATCATAGCAAGGCATTCATCAACCCTGAATGTACAACTAGATTTACATCTGATAGAGTAGCAACAAGTGGGAAAATCCTTTCCTAGTAATCCTACCAACATCTTTGCTACAAAGAGGATCCATTGTGGAAGCCCTTTTCCTCATAACCTTTGCTTCACCCGTCTACCATTTGCATCACTGCCATCAAGCATAGCTTCATTCCCATGCCTACAAACAATAATGGAGTGTTCGCTGACTCTAGCTACGTACTCTAGGAGCTCGGTAAGGACAGAGGGACAGCTTTCCTTCAAATATTCGAAACCATCTGTTTGCATTACAGCTGGGAAAAAAAAATGTAACAGCTTCAGCAATAGCTCCATGGTAGAAAACGAACAAATGTAAATGATTCCACTGCAGAATATGTAGGCCGCTGCCAATGGAGAAAACTTCTAAATACTTAATCTGCTGCCAACTAACACATGCAATATGTATGCTAGCTTTGTATGCGAATTAAATGAGCTCCCCTTACCTCCCATACTAGAACATTGAGTCGCACATTATATAAAGAGAAATTCTCCAGCCTCATTGTCGAGGCACACATTAATAGATGCAGTTCACAAGGAAGCAGCATTAAGAGAACTGAATAGTTATAAAATATGGGAACTTTAACCAATCCAAATCCAGTACAACACAATATCTATCCTATTACTAACAAGATCCCAAAAGAAGATACTCCTTGGAAGATTCGAGCAAGTCTGCAGTGGGTCATCAGTGGATTCATATTTTATCTAATGATATAAAAGGCTAGTTGATGTGAATGCAAGAAATTTGCAGCTTGGAACAGCAAGTCATATGGCTAATAATGAAGAGTTCAAACTAAAGAACCAACTAACCTCTCGGATTTTCAGGCAGCATATGGTTAATAATACAGAGAAAACACTGAAGAAGCAACTAATCTCTGAGATTTTCAGGCAGAAATATGGCTAATAATGCAGAGAACACATTGAAGAAGCAACTAACCTCTGAGATTTTCAGGCATAGCGATGAAGTTGAGACACACAGATTTTAGATGGAAACAGTGGTGCTGTTCCGCCAATGCAAGTGTAGTTGCCACTGTGTTTATGGCCACATCCTCACAAAGGTTGGATTCACAAAGCAACCTGAGCCTGTCTAAAGCATACCTATCAGCTGCTACAAGCAGATGCTGAGACATCAATGTAGAGGCCCACTTTGAATTCAAACCAGTAAGCTCTTCCAAATGAGGCAGTGAATCCCAGTATATGAAGTGAAGTAAAGCCTGCAAGGTGCTATAAGAGGTGAATAGGAGTAACTGATGTTTTTATATATGCACACAGAACAAAGAAAGAGTGGTTCATTGCTACTGAAAAGGTTAAGTAGAAACTTCCATTGACGTAATGCACTCAGAATTCTGAAAAGAAGATGCACCCACATATTCAAGTAAATGAAAAAGAAAATGCCTGATTCTTTTAAATACAAAATCTAAATCACTTGGTTGCTAGCTAAACAGATAGATTATATCATTTCCTTCCATGACAAAGTAAAAGCTGAGTCCATTTAATGTTATGGAGACAAAGCCACTAAATTTGTAAATATCAAAAGGAGTAAAAAGTCTGCAATCAACCAGTATGCCGTTTGTGCTCAGCACTTCACAATAGCAGTACAGTCTTTAGATAATACAAATTCCTTCGAACAGGCACTTTGTTGGGCATTACAGCAGCACAGGCATATACCACCATGGTTCATTTATGGTGGAACCTACTGTCACCGCCCAGTGATATAAAGAACCAAAGCTGAATTCACCAGCAACCTATAAGGTACCAAAAGGACTGTCTTCAACACCAGTCCAGAGGAGTGATAATACATCACTAACTCCAAAATAGAAAAGCTCTTTACCTCTAATAATTCAGATTAGGATATCACATCTGAAGAAAACAAAATTCCTCCATTCATCAGGATAAAAATCATTTTCTTGGAAACATAAAAGTGACAAATATAAATCATGAAAAAGTATGCCATCATCCGACTATGAAACAGTTCCAAAAAGAAAAAGGATATAACTAATGGAACCTTAAAAACAGGAGCCTCCATGTCTTCTACTTTTATTAACCGAGTATTCTGATCCTTCATTGGACCAAAAAGTTGGGCTCTAAACACAGGTGATCGTGCAGCCAGTACCAATTTATGAGCGGCAAAAATTTCACCATTGACTTCAAAATTTACATCAGTCCCCTTTCCACTCTTCAAGAGCTCTCCAAATTGTTGAACCATGTTAGAAGGAGGTACAGCAATGGAGTAATTCTTGGGGCCCTCTGTGTGTGACCTCACAACTCCTACACTGCAGTGAACTTGAAGGCAATCATCTTTAAGGTAGTCTGATGTCTCCAGAAGGGTTCTTTTGAAAAATCGCTTGTAACCCCTGTGGTAAAGATACAAAAGAGCATAAGACTTTCATAGACCACAGAAATATGCTATAATATGCCAGAGGTCACAAAAAAGTTCCTGAGATTTAAAAAGTAGATGATGTAGGATACAGAGAGGGCAACTCCCAGGCTACTTAAAAATTGAATAAAAACACTAGCCTATGCAAAATGATAAGATCTAAGTAAAATATAATTGATCTGAATGTCTCTTTACTAGGATCAATGAAAAATAAACACACTAGTAACTCCAAAAAAATCACATCTAGCATTTATAAAGAACTAGGCATCACAAGTAGTGTCTAGTTCTGCAAATCCATAACCTGAAAAAGTTCACTCTTTTCCCTTGTAATTGAATCATTTAGTCACATATATAACTATTAAATCTTTTAATTCAGTCTATAAACTTTACTAGTCACTCTATGTTAATAATTTCATTAACATCCATTAACGAAAAATTTTTATGCAACACTTGAATTGGAGACATATGTCATTTTCAACTGTATAACTATCTTGAATTATATTGATACCACAATTTTTTTTGTTATAGGACCTTGTGTGCTTGATCCAAACCCTACACTCTTGACTCAAAACACCTAAAAAGAAATTGAACCATACTCCAATCAGGTTCTTATTATTCCCTAAAAGACTTATATCCAAATTAAACAAAATCAAAATAAAAATACTTTCCTTTCTAATAAGGGAAATACCCAAAAGAATGAGAATCAAACAGCGACACCCATTTCATCATCCCACATACCCATAAGAAGCTAAGTTCCAATTAAGACACTACAGGCCCTAGACCCACCAGATCATTCAATTTATCAATAACCACCATAAAGCCCATAACAAATCTATCAGAAAATAGATACCCAAATGCAGGAAGCAAAGTAAAACCTAGGATAACCAAAAAGTTATGATCTTTACCACATGCTGCCTCGATACTTAAGTGTATAAGGTCCACTCTCAAGCGTCCTCCCAAAATGGCTATGAATCTTATGCCTCTCCTTCCCGCTCTGATCCAAAAGCGTCAACTCAAAAAGCGCCCTCACATCGGTCCCTTCACTAGCCAACGCAATGAACAACGAAACGTACGCCGCATTATCCTCCACGCTCTTCCCATCTGGATAAAAATAAATCGCCCAAGAGTATCCACCCACATTGAAGGTATCCGAAGCTATGTTCTTTCCGATCCCCATCCCTTTGGACAGCGAATACCCCGTGATCTTGAACTGGTGGGACCCGTTCACCGTCTCCGTTATCGACGTCGATGTGGTCGTGGAATTCGAAGCCGACGCCGACTCCGACGACGACGATGCGGACGATGGCTTGCCGGCTTCCCGCACAGTCTTTCCCATGCCCTGATCGGATAATTCTAGAAACAAACACGAAATTTATTAGGTAACTCAGAGAAAATCAAGAATTCGATGAATTTGTAGGTTTGGGGACTTCTAATCTTGTTATACTTTATAAGTTCCAACAGAGACAAAGTTTGGTATTTGGGATTTATTTATGTGGTTGAAACCGACTTGACATCGAAAATTAGGAGGCTGTTGAGGTTATTTCGGTAATTTTAAATGTCACGATTCGGACAATAATGTTAGAAAGTGAAAGTGTTTGTGTTGGTTAATAAGGGAGGACAGTTTGGTAATTCGCACCAACGTCCGGTAAAAATCCGGTACAATACGTATTTTTATTTTTATTTATAATTATTTTAAAAATATTTTTTTGAATATTAGGAAAAAGAAAATAAGAATAAACTAGGGGAGAGATCGGCGATACAAGGTACCGTGAGAATCACGAGACATAGTAGCGAAGACAAGCGACGGAGCCTCCTGAAGGGAGTGGACCCCGAGGCTGGAATAAGCAACAAGGACAGCAAGACTGTCTGCACTCTGATTGCCCTTCCCGATATACATGTTATAATTTCAAGTTCCAAGCTCGATACAACAGCTTCCGAATACCTGCCATCAAAAAAGAATAGTCAGTCGAATGTAATCTAGATGTAGATAAGATATTTATTACCTCCAGATAATCCACTTCAAGAATAACTCGCCGAAAATCCTTAATTCAAGCTAAGTTAAGCCTCGAGTAGATACCCCAAAATTCTGCAGCAAGGGAAAGCTCCGGCCGATTATTTTAAAAATATTAATGAAGTACAAATGCCTATTAGGAGTTATGACGCGGAACATCTTGAAAGAAATAGATCGAATCTTTGACTATGGACAGCTACGAGCTATGCATTGTGACCTTTCATTTTTGGTAATTTATGATATATTAAGAGATACTATTAAATAACTAGTCATAAATATATAATAAAATAAAAGGTTCAATAAATAAAAATTGCCGATATTGATACTAATAACTTCATGATATTATATTAATCAACTATTATCAAATAATTGTTCTATTTAATAATATTATTATTTTATATTAATCAATAATTAGATTTCATTAAAGATTGAATTAAATTAAATAATTTGAAATATGATTAAAAAAGATTGCTCGAAAATTTTGAAGCTTAATTGAAAAAGAGATTCTTAAATGAAAATTAATTGATTTATTTTAATTTATAAGAATCTATCAATTTATTAATTGATCGATTAATTAATAAATTCGTTAGTTTTTAACAACAATAATTATTAAAGTAAATAAAATCAAAATTTTAAAAATTAAACTGAAAAATTAGACAATTTAAGGTTCCTACAGTTGAACCAATCGAGCCGTTGTATTTTTTTAATGTTTTAAAAATCAAATTGAAAGTTAAACTAGTAAAACAAAATGTTCAAGGTTTAAAATGTTCAACTAATATTAGACCGTTATAA
>JANITW010000010.1:12309871-12325398 GCA_027564335.1 Erythroxylum williamsii | reverse complement strand
CTTAACATACCTGATGAATGCTTCAAAACTTCGAAAATCCTTAACTCTAGCTTTCCTCCTTTCTTCTTCTTCTTCCTATCCTCCAACGATACTCTCTTCTCTTTCTCTCTTCTTTCCCTTTCTTTCTTTTCCTCCTCTAATTCCTTAAGCCCTAAAAGATAGCACATGTACTAAAATGCCCTCCTTGATAAGCCTTAATTCTCCCAACTTAAGTGACTTGCCCATTTTTTCCTTATACACTTTTACTCTTTCTTAACCACTTAATCCAAACTAATCTCAAATTAATCTTAATTTGCCACTAACATATGCCAATTAAAATCAAACTATGGAATAAATCATACAATCAACAATTCATGCTTAGTGACATAAATCAAAGAAAAATTTTGGGGCCCAACATGGGCATATGGAGCTTTGGAAATATTTGTTCAAGTTAACAAATGGCCCGACAGTACTATGGTATTGAAGATTAAAGCGATTGAAGAAAAAATTTGATGATATATTAAATGTATTCAAAAAATTGAGAAGAATAGTTGAATACTTGAAGAAAAATGTGTAAATCATATGAGTAATGAAAGTAAAGAAAATTTTGAGGAATTATACTGATATTAATTATCGTATGGATTTGGAGATTTTATAGTATACAATGATGTTATATAAGAGATTTGGATAAAATCCAATTCAGCATAATAAAGTGATTTCATATGTATGGAGGCAACTAAAGTCCTATAAGTTGACTATTCAATACATGATTTAGAGCTACTATAGTAGTGATTGCTTTGAAAGTTTGGAGATAGTATATGTATAGGAACATCTTTTATATATATATATATATATACATATCATTTAAGTCTGATGTAATTATTGAGTTGACAAAATTAAATATGAGACTGAGACAGTAGATAGAAGTACTGAAACACTATGACTGTTCAAATGAGTATTTCCCAGTAAAGTTAGCGTTGTATCTGATAAAGTAAGCAGAAATCCTAATCGTAGTGAAGCATAAAATTCGATATTGAGGTTATCAGATCTAATGTAAAAAGGAGCATAGAATGAGGAGTTGAATTTTGGGCAAATCAAGTACTATTTGATATGGAATTAAAGATCAGTTTCACATGAAAGGATTAACCAAGCCCAAATTGAGGATTCAGAAATTGTGAATCTTACTAAGAAATTGAAAGTGAATATGAATTTTGAGTTCAAATAAGAAAAATGATATTTTGTGATTGAAATAAAAAGTATATGTAATCAATAAAGGTGATAGAGCAAAGAGATTGTTAGAAAAGTACAAATGGTAATGTAAGTTATACATCCTAGTAGGAATGCGCCAAAACAACATTTAACTACTAAGAATATAGAATCGAGTGATCGAAATTTTAAATTGTCGTCAGTCTTAACTGTCGGAGATATGCTTAAAGCTTATAATTTGGAGTCCATAGAAACATGAGATCAATCTTTTGTTCTATTTGACTTTAAGCACCACGATCATTATCATAGTGATTTCATTATAATATTGTATGAGAAGTTAGATGATAGAAAGAGTCGTTCATTTGATTAAGGCTTAAAAATGGTTGAAGGCTAGAATTGATTGAGAGGTTGCAGATAAGTGAAATTAATCTGTATTAGAAATTAAGTGATTTAAGAAAGATGAATGAATTAGGTTGATCAACGCCAAAGGCATAGAATACAATATGATAGACATAAGAGTTAAGTATACTGACACTATAGTGATGTGAATTATTAAGTGAAAGATAAATTATCTTTGAGAGTATCGTCGTGCCAGGTTAGCGAAAAAAAAGGATTAGCTAAGTCTGACATAAATTGGTCTGTACAAAATAACTATGAGAAGTGCTACTGATGAAAGATGTCTTATATTCGTAATGTGACATAGTGAGTATGTTAAGAATATTGATATGATATGACATTAGTGTTATTGACGCAAGAAGTGAAAAATTGTGAGTAATCTGAAATATATTGAGGAAACAGATAAGATAGGGTGATATTTGAATAAGTCATTGAAGGATGGATTGAATCCGTTAACTAGGGTCATTTGGAAGAAATTATTTGAGAGATGAAGTTAAATAGGAAAAATGGAGGAGCAGAAGAGGAAATATACCCCAGCCTCTAGATCAGTCAGATAATAATTTTAAGTATAAATTTCTTTTAAGAGGGGGAGAAATGTCGGTTCTTAATTTTTTCTTGATAAATAAGTATGATTTACATTAATTATGAGGTCTTTATGCAATTTTGTGGAGTTAATTATTATGTTGATGTTAGAAAGATTATATGATATAGGTTGATTGAATTAAAGTGTAAAGGTTATAAGAATATTCAAGGGGTGTTTTTGGCAAGAAACTTAAGGTTAAAAAGCATAAGCCTATAAGGAAGGGTAAAAGGGGCTTTTTAGGCTCATTAAGGGTAGAAATGGAAGAAAGAAATGTAATCTTGCTTTTTAAGACGGGGAAAACATGAATTGAAGAGAAAAAGGAGAGAGTGTTATGAAGAAGAGAGAGAAAAATGAAGAGAAGAAGGGAAGGAGAGAAAGAAGAGAAAATAAGCTAAGGTTTCAATTTTCTTAGCCGTTAAGAGAGATTTTGAGATTATTCAAGAAGGGAAAAAGGAAGAGGAAGAGAAGAGCTTCTATTTGAGCCAAAGATCTCTTCATTTGGTGAAGAATTAAGGTAAGATTGTTTTGAATCTTTTAGATTTTTGGAAGGGTTTTAGTTTATAGACTTAGAAAATGCATGGGTTAAGTATTCTAGAACCAATTTTTAGTGATTGTGCTTCGTGGAATTTTTCTATTGAAAACCCTATTGAGTTGAGATTTGAGAGTTTAATGTAAATCAATTTGGTAGTTGAATGGTTATGCTCAGGACATCCCAAGTTTGTACAGTGAAAATTTCAAGTCTTCCATAGGGGTAAATTTTGTGTTTTAACTTCAGGAGAAAAAAAATGGATTGATCTAGGCTTAATTAGGCAAATTTGTCTTCTAAAAAGTTGTTTATCTTTCTAGCTTTCCAACGATATATAGTATGAAATTTTTGGACATCGGAGTCAAAAGTTATGATCCTTATAAGTGAAAATAGTCAAGAGTATAGACTGTATCTTTTGTGATGACGTGTATCTTCTGTGATGATGTGTATCCTTTGTGGTGACGTGTACCTTCTGGTGATGATGTGTATCTTCTGGATACTGTTCATCTTACATCTTATGGTCAAATTTTGACCCTCTATATAACAAAATATGTTTTCAAGGTGCTCATGAAAGTTGTAGATCTTGAAGTCCTCTTTCGAACTATCTAAGAATAACCTTGATCCGATATCTCTAGAGAAATTTATGTTAATTGTTAAACATCTTCTGTGCAATATTCATAAACGTCTTTTGGGTACTGTTCATCTTGCATCTTCTAGTCCAATTTTGATCCTCTAGATGACAGAATCTATCTTTAAGGTCTTTATGAAAGTTGTAGATCTATGAAAGTTGTAGATCTTGAAGTCCTATTTCAAAACATCCAAGAATGACCTTGATCCAATATCTATAAAGAAAGATATATCAGTTGTCCTAAAACAGGTTCAATATGATTGAGGACAAAACCTTGTTTGATTCTTTCAGCCATAAATTTGTTATCCGACCTCCAAATGAAGTGATCGTTAAGCCAATAGATTTCTAACACATTATTCTATCTCTCTACAAAAATTGGTAGCATTTCGAATTGATTGGGAAAAAGTTTGATTGAAGGAAAGTGAGGGAATTTGTTGGAATAGTATGAACTGGTGTTATTTTTTAATACATCTAGATTTGTAAGGTTCCAATTGAGATGATTTTTAATGTGGAGTAAACTAGAGACATAGGTTTACAAATTATATGAAGAAGTCGAATTCTGATTCAGCCTCTAAGATGTTCAATTTTTGGATGGAAGTTGTGCATAGTATACAGTTTTAGAATGAGAACAGTCTGAAGAATGTTTGAAGTGTAACTTTCAAATTACTGAACCAAATTGAATGATTATGGTGTCATTAGAAACTTAAGACAATAGGGAATATTTTTCTAGTAAAAAGTGTTACCAAATTACTTCATTTACTAATCAGAATGATCACGGAAGATTAACCAAAAGGTCTGAATTTTTGGAAAAAAAGTGACATAGGATTGAAATAAGAGTTGGATAATTGTTTAGTTTTGTAATGCTAGAATTACATTAATGAGTGAATTGCTGGTATTAAAATACCAAAGAAATGTGTAAAATGAAGATGAAGTTGTTCATTTGATTAAAGTTGTGATTTGAAGAAGAGGAGTAAAGTGTATCTGGTTTAAATGAATGAGAAATTGATAATAAGAGCAAGTAATACGAGAAAAGAAACGATAAGTAATTGAATTATGAGATGCAAATGAGCATAAGTTATGAATTTTGATAATATAACTGGGATTGTCATGAACATGCATTGTACATAGTCTATATACACATCTGTGCATAAATTAATGCTTATAATTGTGACATGCAGGTTAAACGTTCGCTTTAAGACGTTTTCAGATCATGGAAGTTAATGCTAATTTGAAGCGTACTGTGAGTAGACCTAGATGATCTTACTTTATTGTTTGCTTGTTTATATTATGAATCCTGTGCTTATGGGTGAGATATGAATGTTATTGAAAACGTTTATCATTAAAACGGGTCGATTTGATTATTGATTTCCGCATATGATTGTGCTTCAAAAAAATTGTACTGAGTTTTGAATGTTTGACCGTTCTAGCATGCCATTTTTACAGGACACAGACTCGGATATCACTCAGGATGTCGGGTACGTGTCTTAAAAGAGTGGGGTGCTACAAATATAAAAGTTGACAATTTTGCTATAAAGTTTGGTGCTTTTTTCTCTTCTTATTGCTATATATTTTATTGCATTGGCTTAGTAAAAGTCATGAGTTTACTTTAGCCTTCATGAGAAATACCTTAAACATAAGGATTTTGGTAAAGTTGAGTTGACTCGTGAAAGTTCAACTATCATATTTAAACTTTAGTTTATTTTGTGTGTGAACTTGGAGTTCCTTACATAGTCTTTGTAACAACATGCATGTCTCCATTTTACTTGAGAAAAAAAAATCAAAAGTTATGAGAATGTGCGTCGAAGAATTAGAAAATTTGGGGGCTTGGTGCTAATGAAGGGTTTTAATAAATTGAATTTAGTTGGTTAGGGAATTTAGGAATTCTAATTAACAATTTGGCCTAAATAATTAATATTATAGATTAATTATTCTACCTATATACTTGGTTTTAAAATTTGTTTATAGAACTTACTTATCACGTGATAATGTGATCCGTCAACAAAGTTAGAGAACACTAACATGACGTTTAGCTGGGGGAAGTCTAGTCCCATTAATATTTCTATTAAGTGAGAGTCTTGTTGGAGATGGGTCCCTCCCACATGGAGTGACTCTCATCTTTCCAACCTTGCGGCACCGAAATCGGTGCCACAATTACAATTGTTGAATAGATGTAAAAGACAGCTGCTTTGCAGCTGTCTTACGCAGTGAAGTGCTTATATAAGGCACTCCCTGCTTCAGAAAATGATAGAGAAAAATTCAGAGAGAGACCAGAGCTTTGTTTTGCACTGAAGTTAATAAATATATTCCTAAAGGGTTGGTGAGTGACAAAAATAGTGAGGTTAGTATTTTTAGGTTGGGAAATACCTTGTGAGCCACTATTTTGATTTATCTCTGTATACCCATTATTTGTAATAGTGGAAGAAATATTCTGAGTTTTGTCCGTGGACGTAGCCCAGAGTTAAGGGTGAACCACGTTAAAAATCTTGTGTCCATTTTGCTCATTTTATTTTTCCTTTTCAAAAAATACACCCGTTGCGCCCAACAGTTTTTGCCTTTTTCTTCATGCACCCGTGTGGTTTCCTTATGCCTTCGTTTTCACTTTCTTGTCTTTGTCTCTTTGACCTTTTTGATATGTTTATTTTCACTGCTTGGCTGACGAGGCTGACGTGAAGTTGCTACTGTTACCCATTGTAGCAGGAGAGCAGTAATCAGCACCAGTATTGTTTGCCACATGAACCGCTGGGACCAGACATAGGCCCCTGCTTCTCAGGTCCTTCCCTGATTCTTCTCCTCCTCCGTTTACTCCGCCATCCTAGGGAATAGGAAGATGAAAATAATGTGCGCTTGATATAGATTATAGCATGCACTTACAGGCAGGTGTTGAAGGTGAGGAGAGCACAGGACCTGAACCTGATGTATCCCATCGCCTCATGTAACACTGATGCCGTATCCGTCTGCCATGTTTCAATTCCCCGACATCGTTATTTACCATTCATTGTTTCCAAGGAAAAAAAAAACATAATGAAAAACTTATGAAGCATGGGAATTCTTGTTTAGTTATTTTTTTCACCTTGCCAAAGGGTGATACAAGCTGTTGCAGTGCAGTGATTCGGTCTCCAAGCTTCTCTCTTCTCACCGCCTAATTTCATTTGCAAGAATTGGATCATTAGTTTAATAATATATGATAGAAAACAGAATCCTATATGAAGCATATGCAACATTTTATCTTAACCATTAATCTTTTCTAGGTAGTGACATGCATGCAGCCAAAGATCTTCGATGTCCAGAATGAGACAAAAGAAACTCAAGTTCGGATCTTCACTCGGAAAGCCGATGTGGGATTCTCTGATTTAATCTTTTTACTTCTCCTTTGGCCAGCCAGAGGAATTGAGCTTGTGATTACTATGCCCTGCATTTGTTCTTGGCTAGATACATTTTTTTCCTCTAAATAGAAAAACACAGATACCTAATCTATGCAACACACAACAATAATTGAATAAAAAAATAGATGGAAGAATATTTTTAACCAAGTCGCAATCACTCACTTTTGGTTTAGAGATAGTAATACGATTACACTTGTTGTTGGAGGTGTTGGTAACGGTGACATTATTTTTGTTATTTCCAGAAGATGCCGAGGATGAGTCACTGCAAGTGATAGTAGACTTCTGAGTATTAGTTTTTGTGGCGTCACTAACCAACACAATATTGTTAGAATTTTATGGGTTACGTGTATAAATATATGCACATAGATTTCTATCTCGATTATAGGCCTATAAAATGTGATCTAACTATAGTAAATTAATTGGGCTTATAGAAATATTAATTAATTATTACTATGAGCCTGATGTGTAGAAGCCCATTACGAGTTATTGTGGTTAATAGACCCACAATGGCCCGTAAGTCAATAGACAACTATAAATAGGGTTGTGGTCCCCAAGTTAGATTTTCTTCTTGACATTTTCTCTGAAAAAGATTGTAGTAAGTTTTCTCTGTTCCATAAGGAGAAAACATTCGGTTTCTGAATCTTAACTTGGAAGAACATAGATCCATCGAGTTTTGCTGTTAACGCTTCCGCTGTACAATAAATCAAGGTTAGTGTTCTTATATATACATACATAGATATATATATATATATGTTTATTTGATTTGCGTGTGATTTTGGTTGATTATATATTTAAAAATGGAATCATATTAATCATAAGGCTAAATTTCTAACAAGTAGTATTAGAGCCATGTAGATTGTTTCAACTGTAAGGATTTTTTAATCAAACATGTGGGCTTATATGTGTATAATTGTATACAAAAGGCTATCATATAAAGTTGAGCCCAATTAATTAAAGTAGTCTAATATGTTTATGGTATTTGGGCTTCATGCATCTATTTTAAGTGTGGCCTCTATATATGTGTAGAGACCAGGTTTATAATTTCTAGTTTTATGATGGGTCAAACTAGAAATTAAATTAAGGTTTTACCCTAATATAAATAGTTATAGTTCCCAAATTAAATGTAACATAAATTCTTGTCTGAAATCCCATCATCAGAGATAAAACAAAGAGTTACGGAAAACTCTGAAAAAATGGCTACGTTTAATTTGGAAGACAAAACCGTAAAATTTCAGTGCAGATTTTATAATAAATTCAGGTATAGTTGTGTTTTATTTTTTTGTTAATGATTTGATATGAATAAATCATGTGTTTTAAAGGAATTAAAATCCCTTTGTGTTTTAAAGGAATTAAAATCCCTTCATGTTGAGGATGAAAGCACGTTGTTTACGTGAAACAGAATTGAATTTCCACCATGGAGTGGCATCAATAACATAATATTCTTTGACGGATGAGATTTCTAGAAGTTGTTCCCATTTCTTTCTGCTATATTTTCCTAGGCAAAAAGACAGTTCAGAATGGGAACTTGTGAATCTTCCATTGTCTAAAATACTAGCTGTCACTCGACAGACCATTGGGCTTCCAAACCAAATTAAACAAAACTTATACAGGGTATCACAAACAGGAGAGATTCCAGCTACCTCGTTTCATACCCCATAATTGAACTTCTCATCATGAATCCGATACCCTGATTACGTCGAAGCCTGCTATTACTATATTAAACCACCATTCCGTAAACGATAGGACTGGACGATTGGCGCATAAACAGTCTCTACTGTGTCCAGGTTTCTTTCACACGGCTTCTAACCTGTGCTCGTGCTTTTATCCAAAAGATGGACATGAAAAGGACAAAAGAAACGGGAATAGGATCCCAAACAGACACGTCCTTTTGAAAATTTTGGAAAGTTGGAATTTTTATTCGCAAGTAATCTTGAGGAATCTTAGCCGATATGTCCCAGTATGGTTTTCTGCATATTACACGTGGTATTCACACCAACTTAGGCTTTCTTTGATAGTTTATTATGATTCCTGTGGAAATTTGATGCAAGCCTCACTTTGTCGCCTTTATTCGCATTCTGCCAGTATAAAACTCGACTTCTTCAGTTCATTCCCAAGCTGCAATTGACTCACAGCTTCCTTCATATCCAAGGAACTGATTCTAAAACTTCTAACTTTTTTGGTTCACATCATGGGAAAAGACAATAGTTGCTGCAAGGAAGCCTGCGGCAAACTGTACAAAGCAGCCGGCCTCCGTCCTGCTGTCAAAACAATTCGTCGCATCTCACACAGAACACCATCACCTCCATTGGAAAACGCTAATATCCCGCCCAAACCAGAGTTCAAAAAACACAACCACCTTAAACACAGCGAAGCAGCTGAAGCCGTTCCAGGTCCTTCCAAAAACCAGCCTGAAGCTTTAGCACCTACAAAAATGGGCGGTAGGCAAAGCGCTGCTCGTGGAAGAACCACAGCCAATTCCAACATGGAAAAAGCTCACGTTGACAAGGAAGACCATAAGAAAACAGGAATTCACATCGAAGATAGGTTCACAGACTTCATTAATCGATCTAAGATGAAGCTCAGGACTACATCGAGTCTCAGATATGGACGGGATACAACAGAAGATCACGGTGGGTCAGGACACCCTGCCAACATTTCAAGGAAAGATAGCAAAGTCCCCGGGAAAGATATGTTTTCTGAATACATCAATCGTGTTCGAGCCAAGATAAAGGGGAGGAGTACTTCAAGCATTGGTCCTGGAAAGTCGAACTCCTTCAAGTGAAGAGCAAGATATGTACTGGGAAGAACAGCTCTGCTCATCAAATTTAGTATGGGAATGAATTGAAGAAATAAGGATTGCTGTTGGGTGTTGACTTCGTGAGTGATACAGTTGTCTCTGTATGTCTGCAGTATAATTTTTCAATGTTATATTCATCTTGTATTTGTCAATGAAATGATTGTCTTATATATCTACTATAACTGGTTTGGGACATGTTGCCTCCTTTCTCCGGATTGTTTGGAATTCACGTTTCATGACGAGTCGGTTTGAATACTAGGCTCGAACCCTGCAAGCGCGCTTCCAAGTATTAAATTAATCCTCGTTGAAGCCATAGCATGAAACAAATTACATACAGAAAAGCAGGACTTGCTCCCAAAACACAGAAGAGCCTAGCGGGCTATGGATTCTTTGAAAGCCCTTGTCAGGACTTAACCCCACATCTTATGGATCATGAATGTGAGCCATACTCTACTCCTGATCGAAAACTTTAGATGATTCTGTGCAGTTCATGGGCCTGGGTCTGCGGTGGGGGACCTCAAGTTATGCTCCTGTAAATCTGAATATCAGTCTAGATAGGCCGCTGTTTGTTATAGGCCCATTTCTCTCTTCAGAGAAAAAGATTAAATGGTTAAAGAGATGATGCACTGAGAGTAGACCCACCTGGAGCCCAAAAACGTTGAGCCTTGTCCTAACATCCGCTGTTCTTATTTTGATCTTATCTACCGGTTAAGGCCCTGCTGCTCGAGTTATATTCAGTTCCATACATGTGTGAAGAAACGACATTAACCGGCAAAGGCTGTGTCAATGGGTTTCTAACGTTAACGCTTTTGTTCCATGCAAAACAACCCCTATATGTCCTTCCATTCACATCATACACAAACTAACTCTTAAGATGGGTCGATGCAATTAAACTAAGCAACAACAACCTAAAATCGTCATGGTTTCATCCTTGATCTCATGGTCTGTCCTCATAAACCGCTTGTCCACGTATTCTTCGATTACAGCATGTCAACATCCATGGCATTACTAGACCGTATCAACAATCTTTACCAACTTTTGTTTTTAATCGAAAGGGATGGTCCCTTCCTTTTGGACTATCTTATGACACTAGCTCTTCTTCGATGTAGCGAAACAAGTAAAACCCTCCCAACAAAATATATTTTTAAATTTTGAACCTTAATTCTGTAGTTTGCTGTTTCGTCCTTGCTTTGGTTTTGATGTCGATACGAGTATAGCGTCCAACCTGTTAATCGTCCCGTACTAGAATTTTATAATGAGACGACTACGTTCTCATTTGTTCCTAATATGAATGGCCAATAAAGCATTCAGCTGATAAAACAAGAGAGTAATTAATGAATACGAAGCGTCCCCTTATTCAACGTATGAGCTAAGTCATCACTGCCTCTCCACAGTCCACACACAAATATATACGATTAGAAAAAAAAGGCCTTTGAAGGTGGCAAACAGTCGACTCTTGTCTCACCCTTGTTCTTAATTCCTGTTGGTATTCAATTTGTGGTCTTTTGGAACATAGTTAACATAAGCTGTCCTTTGGAGGCGGTCTAATTATCTTGCGGAGATTTCTCATCAAATGACTCTAACTATTAAGATTTTTTTTAATATAAATATTTACGCTATTTCTAATGCATAAGAGGATTGATGATAATTTAAATTATTAGATAATTTATTTGAAATATAAAATATCCTATTAAACTATACTTTAAATTTTATTTAATACACATTTAAATTAAATTTAAGGCTTGTTGATCTTATATTTTTAGTACAATATATGGTTACTGAGAAGGTTTTAGATTGCAAAAGTCTAACTTTTAATGTGTTGAGGGGTTGTTATAACAATTAAAGTTGAAACCAGTATATTAACGGATAATTAAGCATAATTTTAATAAATTATAATAAAAATCTTAATTATAATAATAAATAATATCAATAATAATCTATATGAATCCTGTATAATTTAGAAAAATCCAATAATATAGTCTTGTCAGGGTGGAAATAATATGCAATAAATGGAAAACTAGTTCATTCTAGATGGTAGACCTTTGTCATGACTCGTGAGTGCGAGAGAGAGATGCATTAGTGTCTCTTTCAATAAACAACATTATTGATCCTTGTCTCTCTTTGTTTGTTAAATATAAACAGGAAAATCCCACCTCAGATTAAACAACTAGTTCTGAATTTCCAAAGAATATATAGCCTAGAGTAGACTACTTCTGGGCATGCCTCCTCTCACAGTCACCTCCCGAGATCTATACATCTTAATTAAACCAAATATTTTCCAACATATATAGATAATTTTAATAACTATTTTTAAAGCGTGTGTAAATTTTTTTTTTTGTTTACTAATTATTTTGGCAAAAGTCAACTTTACGGCTCTCGCCAACAACAATACATGGGATTTGTTGGCATGACTATTCGGACAGACATCCCAATTGTGCAGAATCGCATGTGGTCGGTTTTGTATTCAAAGTTTTCTAGTGCTTGGCTCTGTGAGGTAAATACGTAATCGCATGCACGCTGCTCCATTATACTAGAGTCAATAAACGCCGATCACTAATTAAAGTCAACACTTGACCTCAACATGTATGATGTACCTCTAGCTTTTCTTTTTCCATCCCTTTGACGCCATTCTTCATGCCTACTTGCAAATCGTGTTTAGCAATAATTCGGACAAATGAGTGTTCCGAGCTTATGTGTACTCTGCTTTGTCTACAAAACCAATGACATGCGTGAGAAGGAGTCCTCTTTTTAATTGAGTTTGATAGTTATACTTTCTATAGTTTTTTTTTTCACTATAAAAAAATAAGTCAGATATGCTAAGTACTAAGTAGAATCGCTTTCAACCAAAATAGTTTTTCTTTTATAGAAAAAGTACAGGTGAGAAGCAGAACATCAAGACTTGTAAGAAAAAGAAAAAGACTTTACCGGATTTCCTATTATTACTTGATCGTTTTCTTAACAAGATTCATGTGAAACACTCCATGCTTCCTAAAAATTCACCGTTAACTTGTTCCAACAACATGATTTGATACAACGTAGAAAAATTCAAGAGGGCTAGCATTCTTAGAAGAGCATCCAAAAAGCTGAGACCGTTTTTCTTAGACATGCACCCATGACTTTGCTCTTTTTCTATCCTGTAATAACCTAACTGTCACGGATCGAGATGAGCTAACATCCAAAACCAAGACACATAAATATTGGCATAACCACCAATCCACGAGCTCACTAAGTGTCTGCATCACCTCACGTATATTTATTTGTCCCGATCCCAACTCATTATTCAGCTATCCAAATCTTGCCTCCCGGCATTAAAGGAACTCACGTAAAAGAATGACTCTCTCTTTTCTTTCTTTGCACAAGAAATATATAATCCAAGTAACTCTCACTTTAATTTTCACAACTTCCCACTTTCGTTTCAAATTGTAAATACTAATTTTAAGTAGAGGAAGTTGAAAGAAATGACAATGCTTTGTTGTGTTTCTTAACTGACGAACAACCCTTAATATACAGCTTTGATAGGAACTAGATAAGCATATATAAAATTATAACGTGGTAATTATATATCTTTGTATTTTAATTAGTAATTACAATCTAAACCCATAGTTACTTCAACTGAAAAAATAACGAAGTAGATACTTTCCCTTTTTGCCGTTATTAATTTTCTTCCGTGGAGTTGTGGGGATAGCTTGGTTCAATTTGGCAATGCCAGGCATCAATATGGAATATGTTCCTTTCAACTTTATCTATCCGACGGTTGCGATATAACCCACTTTGGCATGCTTAAACATTAGTTATACCTTCCGTAAAGGGCAAAATGCAATCTCCCCTTATTTTGGATGGTCGGTAGTCGCCAATTGAGGACAACACGCAACACCGAGACCGGACCACGGGAAAATTTAATGGTAGGAAAGAAGACATTTAGCCCAATTCTTTAATTTCTACTGTCATTTTCTTTTCCGAGGAGCATATAATATAATTAATTTGACTTTTTAATTAAATTATTTATTTCAAATATTTGATTATAGTTTTTAATTATTTTTTTTTTAGAGGATGAGTCATGATGCAATTATTAAAGTTGCTCCTTTCTAATTATAATATTACATATTCAAATTACATTATAACTCTTCCTAAACTCTTACAAAGCATAGAGGGTTTTGCCCCCGATAAGTTAACTTTGATTATAATTTTTTAGAAGATGAGTTAGTCATGATATATTTTAATTACTCAGGTTATGGTACAATTGTTTTTTTTCTTGGACTGTATAATTACTAAGAAATGCCTTTTTTTTGCCGTATTTTTTTTTAATAACTGCAAGTATAGAAAGTGATAATTGACATGTAGATCTAGTTGTAATTAGCAAGTAATATCAAGGAGAGTTTTTGAATTCAAGTTGACTTTCTCGGGAGGCCATTTTGGGTGGGTGTGAGGGTCTAAGAGCACTTTTAGAGGGCACTTTTAATTTGGGTCTCACATGTGCATTTCCCTTCACTTTTGGCTATTACAGGAAATCGGAATAAATTACTTTTCCAAGTTGGTCCATGTAAGCCTACATCAGCTTGGCTTCTTTGCAAATTTAGCCACATAATGGTGTTGTACAATGTCCCTTCTCTTTCATTTTTTTAATATCTTTGATTCTGCTTGTCAGCTAGGAACCTTATAAAGTTAGAGAAAAGCTATTCCAAGTCAGGGAAGAAGGAAGGAAAGAAAAAGGAATAGTGCCTCTCTCCCACTTAACATGGTTGTCTTACGTAGATTCCAAAATTTTACCCTTCTTTATGCTAAAAACATGAAGGAAAGTTGCACCTTCAACTTTATCCTATAAAGATTGATTCTTTGATGCCATTTGAATATTTTTCATGTAGTAGAAGATAATTAGTTCTCACTTATCATCTTTTCAATCTTTTGTTACAAAAAATAACAAATGAAAATTAAGTTAACGTGTGCATCAACTTATTTACCATAAAACTTAATTAAATGTTAAAATGTAATATATATATATATATATATAGAGAGAGAGAGAGAGAGAGAGATAGACATTTTATGTAAGAATATTGTTTTTCTTAAAATTTTTAATATTTAATTTTTTAAAAAAAATAACTCATTCTCAAGTTTTTTTTAGTATTTTAGATTGTAATTTTACAAATTTACGAATGTTGCTTCTAATTGTGAAAAATACAGATAGAAAAAAGAGAGGTTTCATTAGTTAGGAAATGCGTTATTATTTTACATAATCAAAGAAGAGCATCAACCAACATCGATTCCAAGTAAAGAACTATGGTCCCAAAGATGGTGATATTACAAGTGCCGCCCAAGTTTTTATATAAGCTACTAGGATTCGTAGTTACCATTCAAATGTCATATGCTATCGCTTTCGAATAATCCATCCTGCCATACTAAGATCAAAAAAGATAAGAGTTGTATTATTGAACTCTAATCTCCCCTTTCCCCCCTTTCTTTGGTCCGCAACTAGGGAATAAGACAGCAAACATCTTTTTAAAACCTTTTTTTTAGAAATAAAGTAAAAGCAAAAAAGATTGTAACTTTTGTTTTTATATCTTTTTTAATTAAGATTAGGGGAAAATTTTCAATTCAGTATTTTAAAGTTTATGAAATATACATTCAACACTTTACATTTTGAATTTACTAAATAAATCTTAAACTTGTAAATTATAATTAAATATATTATTTGAATCTTAACTTTGTAAAGATTTATAGGCTGTTTGGAAACTTTCAAATTGAATTTATTAACTAATTGGATTCAATTACATTAATAAGATTGGATTCAATTCAATTTACACCGTTTGTAACAAATCCAATAATATTACTGTTGAATTTAATTACACTGTTTAGAACACAATCAAAATGAATTTAATTATTTCATATAACATTTTTATCCTTTATTAAAAAATTAAAAAAGATTTAATGCATAAATTGATACAGTTTGATCAAAGGATTTCATGATTTATTCTTTATTTAAAAAAAATCTCATATTTCTCTAAATTTACAATAATAATTTCATAATTAATGTA
>JANITW010000010.1:12261700-12273124 GCA_027564335.1 Erythroxylum williamsii | reverse complement strand
TCAAGATGATGTGCACGCTCAAGTTAAGTTTCATGATTTTTCGCAAGAGAGTTGGGTTCCGGTAACGGGATCCAACAATTTCACATTTGTCTAACAATTTCATCTCGCTTCCAAGATATACTTCGAAATTGTGCTGGAGTGATATTATACACCACTTGAAAACTTGCATCTTTATTTTCACTTTTCCTTATTTGTTCTTCATTTTCAACACAATTATCAAATAATTTATCGTTTTGTCCATACTTTCTAATATAATTGTGTATAACACAATAAGTAATAACGATGTATTTTTATTTTTTTATATCATGACTCGACATATTTTTAAGTATAGGGAATCTTGTTTTTAGAACGTCAAAATGTCGTTCAATAACATTTTTTAATGAAGAATGTTTGTAGTTAAATAATTCTTGTAGATCTTGAGGTTTTCCTCTTCCTTTATAATCTCATAAATAATATCTCTTACCTCGGTATGGTGAAAGAAATCTAAACATATTGGTATAGCCTGAATAAGCTAAATAGAACTTACCTAACATATAAAGAATATAAAATTAACAAAAATATATTAAAAAGAATCATAATTATGATGTTTATTTAAAATAATATAGTATCTTATGAAGGTATAAGAAATTGATTAATTGGATTTCACACTATTTCTAAAAGAACTCAAGAGTCATTTATAATACTTTTCTATCCAGCCATTACATATGTAAAACGTATGTCAAATGAGTAACAACATATAATATTTTAGGTTAGATCAATTTTTTTTATCCCTATATGGTATTTATTCATCGGTCAGAACATGTGCATAAATGTGTGTACCATCTATTGTACAATCCTAAAAATTTAAATATATGTTAAAATAGTTATTAATCATAAGGACACAATTAAAATACTAATTAAATATATGAATATACCTAAAAATATGGAAAGAATTTTGAATTGTAATGAATCTTTGGAGGTGTATTAATAAACGATGGTAGAGTAATGACTTTTTTTGCAAAACGACCAATTGCATATAAGACTTTGTGAAAGTACTTCAAATTTTCTAGGTCAAATGTTGAAAACGTTTTGTATTGACTCTAATTGTCTCACTGTGCCCTATATTCATCAAGAAAATTGTTACTTGTTCTTCCAGAGTCAAATGACTTATTGTCTTTAAGCCTCCTAAACTCTTCAACTCATCATATAAGCTCAAGAAGATTAATTCTCATACTTAAGATATCATAAATCCTTATAGAATTCTTATTAAAAATTCCAATATCCAATTATGACCTGATAAAGCATAAGTTCTACATGGTTAAGAAAATATTTGTTCTCTCCCCTAGCTAGATAAATCATTATTATCTTCTTCAGTTCATCATAATAGTATGATTCGAAATCTAATAAGGAATCCATGTATCTACAATGCCAACATTAAATAATTAATAAAACATTCAGTCGAAAGGTTTGATCAAATATAGACAAAATATTCATACAAAATATAGACTTAACATTAAGTCAAACATTCATACAAAACATAAACTTAAAATGTTTAAACTATGAAACAATGTTTAGGGTTAATTACTATCTATGAAACAATGTTTAAGGTTAACTACTAAAAAAATCTCAAATTTTACTTAATTTTGCAATTATATCCCAAACTTTAAAAATTGGCAATAAATACCTGAGCTTTCAAATTTTCTCATATTAACCTAATGTTAGGGTTTCCGTTAATAGAGCTGACATAGAAAGCCACATCAGCTATAATAAGTCACAAATGGGATTCTAGGTATAAGTCAATTTTCATGTCATATTATAATTAACTCAAATTACTTGTTATTAATTCACCTTCAGGGCATTAGGCATACGAAGGAAGGGATAAACGGACAAGAAAAATAAATCAACCAAACCAAAAACCAATCTCTATACAAAAATGTGTATAAACCTTACAAATCAAGGTGAAAACGGTAGGCTAGGCTTTTTGTTTAATTTAAATTTATTAAAATCTAATGTTGATTTAACATGATATATGACATCCTAGATTTACCATAACATAACTGACTTAGCTTGCCAAATCAATTTTGTTAGCAAAGGCACTAAAATCAGGCTATATTTGAGAAAAAAATAAAAGTTCAAGTATTTAATTTGTCACTTTTTAAAGTTCAGGCTATAATTGCAAAATTGTGTAAAGTTTAGGATTTTTTTAGTAATTAACTCTAGTTCTTAATATAAAAGTGTCAAATTAATAAGAATTCGATATGCAATAATATGAAAATGTAGCTAAAGCGACATAATCCAATCGAACTTCCTTGTATCTATCATCTTCATAAACATATCCCTATGAAGTGGAGAATCATGTAGAGTCTTCATAAGTTTTCCATATTGCACACCGTCAACACCTAATTCATTTAAGGAATTCAGGCATTCCATCATTATCTTAGACTCTTGAGATCTATTCTATGTAGTGGATGATGTTCCACTAAGTTATTTCTCAAGTAAATCATTCTTCCTTTTTGATTGTTTTCCAATTATAAGCAAGACCTATTCTACAATGCTAGAATGTGTCCTATTTTCCCTCACATTCTTAAGAGATTTCTTTCTCTTAGATAGAGAACATATATCTTGATCTCCTTTTTCATTATACAAGCAATCTTCATCAACATCATTTCTATGTTCCTCTTCTGTACTATTCAATGGAGATTTAATTGACGGATGTGTGTACAAACCAGTTGCAGTAGTATCTTCAAAAATATGACACAAGTTTGAAAGCTTCTTATATCATTTTTTAATTGAATCTATGAGCCATTTTATGCACCAATAATGATGAAAAAGAAACATGAGAACAAATATTATATAATATGATATATTAATAAAAACAAAGACATATTTTCCCTTAAATAGATTTTCCCATCATTCATTTGTAACATTAACTTCACCAGTAAAGGAGTTGTAACTGATTCCTATTTTTTGAGTAAGTTCTTGAAATTATTCAATCTAACCCTTAATCCATTATACTTATTCTTCAACTGAACATCATTATAATTCTTATTGAATTTTGTTTTAAAATCTGCCTTAATATTTTTCCAACCAAATTTGGAAGAGATAGTAGTTGTTCGAGATCTCTTCTTCACTTCTTCAACCATCAAGGATTTTATACACATCTTTATGGTATCATTTCATGACATATAGTTACACACAATCATTGGAATTGTTCATATTGTTCAAACCTTCCATGACTAAATGTAATTACATATAAGTGACATCAATCACAACAATTTCTACAAAGTATTAAATGCTAAAAATGGTTCAAAATAAATATAAGACAACCATATTAAATGCTAAACTGCATATAAGTGCATAGAAATGATAGAAGAGTTGAAATGAGAAATTAAATGAAAGTCAATCAATCTCTATAAAAATATCCACAATATTTTGTGTTCATCTATAGTACGGGAGTTGTCTTTCAAACATTTGATTCTATTGCATAAAAATAAAGGTATTTATTTAAACAAGGTCATAATATATGCATGATGCATGTCATGCTCATGCAAGCACATGTGTTTTTAACAATATGAACCATTTATAGGGTAATTACTCCAATGGACTAAGTTAAAGGGCCTATATTGTTTTTCTCATCTTCAACTGTTAATTAATCTACGGTACACAAATGAGTACTGGCTGAGATCTCTTGACGAGTTTACTCTAAACAAGGCCCAAAGTTTAGGCAAATGGATATAATCGTTTAATACTATATACAACACTGTTGGAAATTGGGTATACCACTAAATTACCTCAACAGTAAAAGATATTTGTCCTAAACAACTAGAGTCATAACCTTCCCACAAAGAACTCATTGCTCAAGAAAAATTATGTAGTGAAGTAATACATGATTCTCGTAAAGGTTTCTAGAGATTTTGTCGGTAGCAAGTGGCTCACAAGAGAAGTAAGAAACTAGAACTCCATAAGATGAGGGTGTCACGCGGGTGGGATTGATTGGTGAGCTAGAAGTGAGGACCACTATTTCCATGCTTGACTTGGATGACTGGTTTCCATAATTGGAGAAGAAGCAGCTGGCTTTGGCATGTGTAGGTAGTGCAACTAAAGAAGGCTTCATTGCACAATTGAAAAAAAAGACAGTTATAATTTGACCTAAAATATGTCGACTACCAATCAGTGGCTTGGAGCGAATTGGCGATGGGTGAAGATTAAGCAGAGATGATGTTGATGCCAGTGGTGGTGCTACAACGACTAGCTAGCGACTACCCTAGATTTGATATGGATAGGGTTTCTTACGAAGGAAAGAGGGGGGGGGGGGGTAATATAAATAGGGGTATAGTTGCTAGGCATGTCAATTTTGACCCGGCCCGACCTCGCTCGATTTTGGTCCAGGTTGATCAAATATGGTTTTTGCAGGTATTTTATGGTGATCAATATAGAGTTGTATACATATAGCAGGATAGAGGATAAATTAGGTCAAGTTGGTGGGATAAAAGTCATGAAAGAAATTTAAGGAATATGTAGTGAAGTAATAAATGATTCTCGTTATTATTGTAAAGTATTTTTTATAGGGTGGGATATAGAATAATGAAATCTTGTAGCCTCATAATACTACTTAATCTAAGTATCTGTAGATTGAGGCTTCACTAAGTTAAAAATATTATTGTAAATAAGTATGGCACCCCACTATCATAGGGCATATCTCCGAACATACTGACAGTATTCGAGAATATACTCTACGAGGATAGCATGCTAGAAAGTCAATCGATTGAAATTTATTACAAATTTTTCAAAAAATGTCATACACATATGTGGAAAATCATTAATGAAACTTTAGATCCATTTTATTCGTAAACATTTTCAATCACAATGTTACAACCATTACACAACTCATCAAAATCTATTTCAGATACAAAACATTTTATTCATGAAGTCATTACATTACAAAAACATTTACACACATATTGTAAAATACTTGTGAATATATATTTTGATATAAAAATAAAGAAATATAAATGTAGATGCGAACTGATCCGACCTCAATCTCTTACTTGAACGTAGTGGCTTAACTCTAATTTGTCTAACTGGAGATATTCTTTAAGCATGAAAAACATTGCAAATTTTGGATTAAGTTTTGCGAACTCAGTGAGTGGACCATCCTCAATAATTCACTCAAACACATAACACGTCAATTCATATAATTGCATAATGCACATCACTTCATCAATTCAACATATTGTGTCACATACGCTTCATATTCACTTAAATCATATATCACATTCAGAAATCAATCAAACTATTTAAATCATACATATCATATGCATATGCAGTGCTCACGAGACTCACTTTCTTTTATTATTGTTGTGATCGAGTGACTGTAACTATCCCGTATCCATTGTGGATACCAGGTTCATTAATAACCATCCCTTATCTATTGGAGATGCAAGGCTCATTGTATATAGTGAGCCTTTGGCTCTTAATCACTTTCTGAGCTTTAAGCTCTTTTTCTGTGGCTACTCCGGTCATAACAACCTTTATATTCTCATGCATTCATGTAATGAAATGCATCAATCACATAAGATCAATCAGTCACTTTATTTCACTTTACACATTTCATGGACCTTAGTCCGACATTCAACATTTAAGTTAAGAATCACTTATTTCATTCACATACACATTCATTTTTTTTGGAGCTTGGTCCAGCATTCAACAATTAAGTTGAGTATCACTTATTTTGTCAAATTCACATACAATGAGCACTTCCAATATGATCATGCATCAAACTTCTCCGACATGCAATGTCCATAATCAGTACAATCACATTCATGCAATTCATTCAATGCAGAATTTAAATAGAACGATCATTTAAAATAAGACCATCTAGGTCGACTCACAATACGCTCTAGATTAGCATTAGCTTCTATGATTCGGAAATGTCTAGTTGCAAACATTTTCTCCTGTATCATCATTATGCAAAACACATTATTAATTCCACGATTACATAAACATTCAATCATACACGTATGTGTATGTGTGATGTATAATGCATGCTCAATGATAATCCTAGGTATACTATCAAAATCTACATCTTATGCTCATTCTTATTTCATAATTCATATATGTCTAATTGAACTTAGGTTTTCACTTCATTTGCACATGATCATTCTAAGTTCACCATTCAATCCTTATCCTTTGTATGTGTCTAGCTTATTCTTAGGCTTATACCTCAAGAACACTTGGTTATTTTAGCATCATTACTCAATTTCTCATCATTCCTTTTTCTAACATTATATGCTCTCATCATACCCAATTCTCGTTCACATTTAAGCACTTCATACATATTATTCAACTCCTTTGAATCATAATTATATCATATGAACATCTTCATTCCCATTCTACTCATGCTTTGGTACTTTGATATCATCCATTCATTTACTAAGTTATAATCTCCATCATCAGTTCATACATATCACTCATTAGCCATTTGATTCAAACATCATTCTAGGTTCAATTCAAGCCCCATTTAAGCCTTAATTAAGACCAAATGATTAGTGAATGTTCGTTAGGCGGACATCTATGTTCGCTGAGCAGACCTTCACAGGTCACTTACATAAATTTTAATTTTTAACCCTCTAAACCTCAAAATCTCTTTCAGGATCTTTATAGAAGTTGTAGAAATAGAAGTCCTTTTTGAAACCATACTTAAATGACCTCAATATGAGTTCTACAGAAAAAGTTATGCCTTTTGCCCCAACATATATCCAATCGTATCGTTAGTTTTCCAGATTTATAACTCTTTACTCACTTCATTCACTACCTTATGCTTGGTCTATCATTTCTAGTTCAATTACTCATGATTTCCCCATCATTCTATTTCCAATTCAACTCAATATCATCCATAAATAAATTATAGTCCATGATTTATCATGAACACTAAAACAAAACATATACATATATATACATTTATCAACTTTCTACATATATTCAATTTCATTTACACTCCTATTTCACTTCTAACTATCACCTTAATTCATCTCAGTTCAAGAGCATAACTAACATATTGGTTAACATAACCTTCACTTTCATTATACCTTTAATTCACAACTAATGACATCTACATAACAACTCATCACTCCTGATTTTCATACTCTCAAAACAGAACACAAACACATGTATTCATCCATCAAGTTACTACACCTAGTACACAACTTCAAGTCAAAATTTTAAACTCTTAAAGTTAAAATTTGAATTCGATGTCTTCATGAAAACTGTAGCCATATGTCTCTAATTTAATCCAAATAAAAAATCATATCATTTGAATATCAACAGAACAAGTTATGGTTAAATCATAGATGCATAATCAGTGGAAAATGTCCAGCTAACATTTTTCCAACACACTTTAAACACCATTTACTCAATTAATCCAACATTACATCATTCCATAATCTATTACCCATCAAAACACCAAAGCAAGACATTAATCTACCACATTACTCATTCACATTTTAGCATGTACCCATCCTCATTTTATGAACATTTGACCTTTAACTATCATCAAATATGCTTCATTCATCAAAGCCATGAAGATTAATAGATTACTTACTTGGTTTACCTAAAGCTTCTTCAATCACCATGAAACCATAGCTCCTCCAACATATACGATCATCACCATTGAAGAAAAAAATGAAAGAGTTGGAACAAAATCAACAAGATGAAGGTGAGAGTGAGATATCTGTGAGTGAAGAAGAGAGAAAAGGAAGAAGATGAAGAGGAGGGGCATGTATCTCAAGTGAAAGGCCATTAGATGGTCTTTAATTTGGGTGAATAAAATCATGAGTGGTGAGTGACAAGTGTTGTGACACTTGTCACTTGCCACTTGTCCTTTTTTGTGGTCTCCAATTAACTCTTTTAAAAAGCTAGTCCATTTGTCTCCAATTTTCAACCTAAATTTCTTCCAATTTTTAATGACACTTGTCATTAAATCCCAATGTCATTTATAAAAATCTACATTGCTATTTGACTCTTATTTTTGTTACAATTCATCAATTATTTTGTCACTTGGCATTTTTTCTAAGCCACAAATACCATTAAATTAAAAAAATCTCATATTTGACCAAAATTTCTAATTCACTACTTATACACTCCAACTTAACTTTTAAGACACATAATCTATAATTCACATTATAATCACATTAAAACGGTCATTTATACCTGAAAAATGTCAAAAGAGTGTATGAACAATTCATTATAATGTGTGTAATAATCAAATTCACGGTGTTTATGTTAACATTTTGCATAAGCATGAAATGTATTATTCTAATCTCTCATTTCTATTTTCTCAATTAAAAAAATCTAGGATTCTAATCCTTAATATGGGAACGAGATGTTACAATTCTCCCCCCTTAATAAATTTTGTCCTCAAAATTCTTATCTGATTGATTAAAAAGGCAGGGGTGTTGTTTCCTCAAATACTCCTCCATTTCTCGTTTAACTTCATCACTCAAATAATTTCTTCTAATGGACTATAGTCAATGGAATTAATCGATCTTTCAATTACTTATTCAAATATCACACTATCTTAACTGTTTCTTCAATATTTCAGATTACTTACAATTTCACTTCCGGTATCAATAACACATATATTGGATCATAAGGATAATTCCTAAATATATCCATGTAACACTATGTGAATATGAAACATCTTTATTAGTAATACTATCTCATAAGTCAATGGTCCTACTCTTACAATAATTTCATATGGACCAAATTTATGTTGGGGCTTAGCTTCCCTTTTTTCTCAATCTAAACATACCTTGCCATGGCAAAACTCTCAAAAATATTTCATCTTTCGCTTGATATTTCACATCTCTTTAGTGTTAATACACTTAACTCTTATGTCTATCTCATTATATTCCACATCTTCGGTGTTGATCCACCTAACTCGTTTATCTTTATTAATTTAATTAATTTCTATTACAGATCAATTTCGCTTATCAACAACATCTCCAATCAATTTTGACCTTTAACCATTTTTAGGCCCTCTTCATTTCAATATAAGGGCGAACGACTCTTTATGTCAGATAACGCCTCATAACATGTCCTACCAAATCAAATTAAAATCAGAACTATATGTTAGTCTCATGTTATTTTTCGATTTCCCAATTGACTTCTTTTCTCGAATGATTTTCTCCATTCATTCGATTTCCTCTTATTTCACATTAATTTATTCTAATATCTGTTCATTCATACTATTTTCTCCACACATTTCAATTTATTTGCAATCTTAACTTCCTATGATGGAAACACTTTCATCAAATCTAATTTGTATCCATTGAACATATTTATATAGAATATAGTGTAGACCTAAGTTCTCCTCATGTTAGCAATAGTGTCACCTCAATTTCAAGAATCCAATCATATAGTTGGATACTTTACATCAAACAAAATTGCATACACTCTTAGTTGCATATTCTACCTCTTATGCCTGAGTCTTAGTTTGAAATGGGACTCCAATATTCACTTCTGATTTGTTCCATCATTCATCATCCTTAAAATAAATCATCTGGTTTACTTAACCTAATTCGGCAAAATTCTTCTTCGAAGGAAGATTTCTTGCTACTATCATCTATAGTATTCTTGTAATCCTTATCAATCAATTATTTTCATCATTGCTTATTAGCCATTCTTAGTGCCTCAAAAAGATCAATTTCAACTATTCATAATATCTCAATAAGATCACTTTTTGTCATAACTTATATGATCAGAATATCCTTTATAATAAGGCTCAGTGAAGCATTAAGCAAATTCATTTACTCTTATACCTTGGCATATACCATCAAGATCATTGCATCTTATCTAGAGATGTATTTTTGACAAGTTACCAATTAATATCATTCGCTAATGATACCTAGATTCTAATTGATTCTAATCAACATTTCTATTTTTTGTCCACCACGATCATGCCCTGCTTCTCTTTCCTTCCTTTTGCTCAAATTTATCAGACAAATAACATCATTTACTCTCTCAATCTATCCCCAGTTGATCATTATAAGCACTTTCATGTGTTACCCTAATTCATCTTAGGCTTTGAACTATGGGAACTATGACTAACAAATATTTAATAAGTCATAGATTGCTTCCTATATCATCTCCACATATATAATACATATGTGCTCAATATTCTCATTTGTTATGGTGATCCCATCATTAGATATGTACTTACCAAACTTATCCTTGGCAACTTTTACATATATCGCTATCATTATCTCACCTTCCAATTACCATTATATCGTCATACATACGTATGTTAACAATCAATTTGAAATTATAGACGCATAATTATCCTAGAATTCCGATCTCAATTCCACTAACATATTCTTATGGTGGATCATAACTCTTGTCACATTACTCAACAACCATTTCAGTTCAAAGTTCATCTTCCTAAGGTCATAATAAATTTTTGTTTTCATACCATTATGCTTGTATACTTTAATCTCATCATTCATACTTATATCTCTATTTTCCTCAAACAATCCATGACAATGCATTCACGTTTATATCACATTCGAGGATAGATCACCATAGTACAATATTGATGTCATATTTAATAATACATAACCAATACAAATACGTTGAATCCTTAAATATCATATATAACCATATACTATTTCTCATTTCTAAATATCCACAAATTTTCTTTTCTCACATTCTGACAGATCATCATTCTTCTTACTATTTCTGTCAGTTCAAACTCTTAACAAATGTTTGTGTGTGTGATTTATGTAAATGCGACTTAGATCGGGGATTAGTTGCTACTTCCTGCTGTGATATGTCTAAAATGCGTGTAACTTGACACATATTTTGAAAAATGCCCATGTAAGATCCTAAATCTAGGCTTTAATACCAAATTGCGGCACCCCACTCTCATAGGGCATATTCCCGAACATATTGACAGTATTCAAGAACATATTATACGAGGGTGGCATTCTAGAACAATCGATCGATAGAAATTCATTAAAAAAAATTCAAAAAATGTCACACGCATATACATAAAATCAATAATGGAAATTTAGACCCATTTTATTTGTAAACATTTTCAATCACAATGTTACAACCATTACACAACTCATCAGAATTTCACTAGTCACTTAAGCCCATTTAAGATACAAAACATTTTAGTCATGAAGTCATACATTACAAAATCATTTACATACACATTGTAAAATAATTGTGAATACATATTTCGATACAAAAATAAAGAAATACAAATGTAGATGCAAACTGATCCTGACCTCTATCTCTTACTCGAATGTAGTGGCTTAACTGTTGGGCCCCAAAATTTTCTAATTGATGTATTAAGCATGAATTGTCCTGATTGTGTGACTTATTGCTTAGTTTGATTAAATTGGAAGTATTAATGGAAAATTTAGATTAAGTTGAGTATAGTGT
>JANITW010000010.1:12215856-12226565 GCA_027564335.1 Erythroxylum williamsii | reverse complement strand
AATAAGTTGAGCATAAGGAGTAATCTTCCTATCTCCTTTAATCTAGATACCAATTTAAGCAAATACCTCCAGTAGTCCACTAAAGGCAAATCAAATTCATATGTGCTACTACTTTCAATCTCAACAATCAACAAAAAATATTGATAGATGTAGATAAAAGCACAAATAGGAAACGGTTATGCATACACCGGTCATGTCTAGAGTTGAAATTGACCATTAAATCAAACTACAATTAGCTAACAAGTGTTTGATTCTTGTTTTTTTAATAATCGAATATATATCTTCTTCCTTAAACAGTAAGTTATTTAAATTATAATGCAAATTCCATAAAGTGTAACATCATACTACTAAGTTTCTACAATGCTAGAACTAGACAAGCAATTGATTTGTAAATCCATGATTTGAAGTGAACAAGTAAAAGGAGTCCTAAATGTTAAACACAAGAACAATCCTTTAATTTCATAATTAACAAGTATATTAAGGGATCAAATAGAAACCAATCCTACAGCTTTTTACATTGACCCATTAAATGCAGAAATTCATAATAACAATTATAAAATACGAAATAGAAGATAGTTAATTTCAGTTAAGAGGGGGCAAAAAAATTAAACAAAGAAACAAAAGAGATAGTAGAATTGTGCAGTACCAATTGAGCTAAGAAATCCTTTTGAACCTTCACTTCTATATTTATCTCCTGAGCCACATGAAACACATGTTGAACAATATCAATACTAGAACCAAGCTTAGGTAATTTAACAATCCACATTTAGACATAAGAACTGCAAAAAAGTGTTACAAGCAATCTAATATTCATTCATTTTCTACATTTCCTTGTCTACCTCAACAACTTTATTTTGAACTTATAACCAATCTATGAAAGCTTACAAGCATAATGGCCAGAAAGAAATCCACATATCCAATGTGGAGTGAGAGATATATCTATTCACTGGAGAAAAATTCAGCATTTAATTTATTTTATTCTATTGACAAATAAAAATATAACATTACTAGAAATTCTAAATCGAGTATTTGAACATGTATAAATAACCAACTCTTATAGATATTCAGTTATTCTCACCTAGTATTAAAACTTCAATTTATAACCACTCTCAGTTCACAACAAATAGACCACATAAAATATTTGACCAAACTGTTGTTTACTTCATTATATGTGAATTGTCAAATTGGAGACACCATGCTTTTATATACTCAGGAAAGAGTAGATCATCTTTCACGAGTTACTCTTTCCTGAGTAGTCCAACTCTCTCATTTGGTTCATAATATGAATATAAGCTTTAAGTATTTCCGCCAATCTTTAATCCAATACAAACATTATTTTATGTTCTGACTAATTAATAATTCAAGATTGCAGTTTTACTTCCTTGGAACATTGAATCAAAAAAAAATTTCCCTACCCCGGCAATCCCAGAATTGCAAATCATGAGTGACTCAAAATAACTCTCGCAATAAAGGATGTATAATTTTTAGGTTCCATAAATTAGGCTACCATTCTTAATAGTTCAACAACTTGACACTAAAGGGATGTACAACGGGAGAATGAACCTACAGATAATTCTCTCTAGAATAATGAACATAATGACAAACTTATCATTGCTCCTTTGATCATCGACTTGATTTCCTGGCCTAGAGATTCAATCTGATTACATAAACATGGCAGATTGCCAACCTCTCAATAAGCATCGCAAATTGCCTTCCTATGGCTAGTTAAAGGAGATGCTTATATGAGCCAAATTCTAACTCTAGCAGCTGAAAGGAGCCACCCCCAAATGCAAACAACCCTAGAAAGAGAGAGATATGGGAAGACAAACGAACAGACAAGCAACAAAACAAGAGAGCAAAAGTAATCGAGTAAATGCAAAAGGAATCAAACAAAGACACCAAAACGAGAGGCAAAGAAGGAAGAAAATGAACAGAAAAAATTACCTTTCACTGCTGCCACGAACCAGAGATAAGGAGTCTGTGCGAGAGAGAGTTGAGAGAAAAGTTATGAATGTGTTTCGATACAGTGGAGACTTGGAAATACAGTGGAGAGGGGGTAAGGAAAAGGCTTTGAAAAATACAGTGGAGGGAGTTAGGTTTCGATATAGTGGAGACATTTGGAATACAGCGGAGGAAGGGTAAAGTAGTAATTTCCTTTTGTGTTTTGTTTCCATCCCCGAGAAAAGAAATTTTGTACCACAGTTATGGGAGGAACAAAAAATTTCTATCCCTATGCTCCAAAGATGGGACAAAAATAGGTGGGGATAGCAAGCAAACACTACAGAGTGCGGGACTTTTGTGTCCCTGTCATCTTTCCCCACCCATGGGGACAGCAACCAAACACAACATGAGTTTGCTTATAATCGTGCTAGTCATTCTTCTACTCATTTTTCTGCTTTTGAGATTGTTTATGGGTTTAATCCATTGACTCCTTTAGAAATTCCTCTATTGCCTTCTAATAAGTTTACTAACCTTAATGGTGTGAAAAAGGCTAAATTTGTGCAGGAGTTGCATGCTACAGTTAGAGTCAACATTAAGAGGATAAATGAATAATATGCAAGCAAGCCAATAAAGGCTGGAGGCGTGTTGCATTTGAACCCGGTGATTGAGTTTGGGTTCACTTAAGAAAGGAGAGGTTTCCAAAACAAAGGAAATCTAAGATATAGCAAAGAGGAGATGGCCCCTTTCAAGTTTTGGAAAGGATTACTAATAATGCTTATAAAATTGATTTGCCTAGCTCCTATGGTAATGTTAGTGCTACATTCAATGCATCTGACTTATCCCTTTTTTGATCCTGCAGATTTGAGGACGAATCTTTTCGAGGAGGGAGGGAATGATTAAGAACTATGGGCATGTGAAAGATAACAAGAGAAGTATACATGTTGTGATCCGCCTCAAGGAAGCTTGGGACATGACATGCATGGATATAAGCTAGTAAAAGGAGGCTTAGGAGCTGAAATTGGATTAGATTTGAACTCTAAATATGCAAGGCAAGGAGCTAAACGAAATTCCCATATCACAGGCCCAACATTCAAGTCTAATGTTCCTAAAGATCCATTACAAGATGTTGGAGGCCCAATGACAAGAGCTAGGGCCAAAGCAATGAAGCAAGCATTGAATTGTTTGATCTAAAACCTTCGAGAGATAGAGTCCATGTTGTTGAGTCATATTTCATCTTATAAAGGTCCAAAAAGCATTGTCCTACTCTTTGAAGCCCAATATGAAGTGTCCAAAGGCCTACATGGAGTCCAATTGGGAGAACTCACTTAAAATACCATGTGACAACTATGTTCCGCTTAAAAATAAGAAGAAAGATGTGATCTATAAGGTCTAATATGTTCAAATTGTGTTCTAATTAGTTTCCTTTTTGTTTTCATTAAAATAAGGTCTTCTCGTCAATACCTTTCTAAGTTTATTTTGTTTCCTTTTAGGGATTAATTTGTTTCCTTTTATTTAGTTTCTTCTTTAGGACATTAAGTTAGGAAGTTTTTCCTTTAAATAGGCACTCTTTATATACTTCAAAAAGGGATTTTTCATTTAGAAATAATATTGAGTATTATTTGAGAGCATTCTTGCTTTTTTTGTATTCTTTAAGAATACTTAACTTATCGAAGGAGTGGACTTTCTTTGTGGCATCCCAAGGTTAGAGTTCTAAGAGACAAGTTCTCTTAGGACCTCTTTGGTTGAGGGGTTGGTAATAGAACGGCATGGAACGTAACACACTTCCATCGTTTGGTTAAGAGTTTCATAATAGAATGGAACGGAATGGGATAGAAGTGGAGGATATCATATTACATTTCATTCCATCATAAACAGTGAAAATAAGAAACTTTCGATTCGGAGGGTTTAGAATATAACGTAAACTAATAAATACATACTACCTAATATACTCTCAATAATTTTTTATTACTAATTATTTCTTCTAATCCTGGCCGCCTTTTCTCCAGACTCATTTATGACAGTCCACAAAAATTGTATATAATTAATAATATTTTTATATTATTTCTCCTTAGCCTAATAACAATATTATTATATTATTATTAATAATTGTATATAATTAATAATAAAATTTGTATTAATGAAAATAGAAAATATATAACAATTATAGAATTATTTTTAAATATAAATAACATATAATAAAATAAAATAAAATATAATAAATAAATAATAATATTTTATATAATTAATAATAAATTGTATTAATTAATAATAAAATAATAAAATTTTTATTATTTTAAAATAGAAAATATATAAAAAATTATTTGTCACGGTTGTGACTTAAACTGTGACTTTTTTAATTGGACATAATTTTCATTTTAAAATCATAGCATTAAACTTCTTGTAATAACTATTTTAATATCAGGGGTATAATAGTCATTTATTATACATTACATTCCATCTATCTTCCAAACAACATTTCACTACATTACATTACGAACCCTTCCATCCCTCCAAAACAACTTTTTATTATATTACATTTTATTCTATTATAAATCGTTCCGTTCTATTCCATTCCATTCTATTAATTAACATCTAACCAAACAGGCCCTTAAGGTTCTTTCCATTGAGCAACTTTCTTCTAACCTCCCTTTTTCTCTTTGTGTTCTGTTTCTATCTTTTCAATTTTGTTTCTTATGATTTCGTGTGTTTGCTTGATTGTACCTATCCTGGGCATAGCTCCATCTTGTTGACAGTTCTCGAGGACAAGTTCCAATTGGGTCTCTCATCATTTGGTATTAGATCGTTTTGGTTGCTAGATTTCAAATAACTATCCTTTTATTATTTATTTTCATTCTTCTTCTTTGTCTATTTTTCATCCATTATTTCATTCACTTTTTATTTGAGTTTTTGGCTGAATAATATATGTTTTTTCAAGTTCAGAATCTCTTCTTTCTCCCCGTTTTGGAATCATTCAAATCCAAACTTTCTAGAGTAAGTTACACTAAGTCGAAAATTGAGAGTGTTCAACTTCTAAAAATTGCTTTGCATTTTTTTTATTTCCATAGTTATTTGTGTGAACTTCAAATTATCTGAAAAAGAAGAAGAAGTGGAAGTCAAAAAAAGGAAAAAAATTCATCAAAATAAAAAGAAAAGAAATTCATCAAAAAAGAAAAAAGAAGAAAACAATCAGAGTGTGTGCTGCAATTTCTAGAGAAGTGGAGTCTAAGTTTGCTCCTTTCTTAATTGCAATCAACTATAGATAACATCTTTCCTATTACTTGAACTTAAATTGCAAGTACTTTCCTATCTTGTATTGCTTAGAACTTGCTTACTTTCCTATTTGCTTAACTTTCTTATTTCAATTACTTTCATATTTTGCCTTTAGTTTCCTATTTTATTTCTTGGCTCATTCGTTTTTCTTTAGCTTCAAGTTTGACTTTCCTTGAGCTAATCACTTCCTTAATGCATTACTTATCCTGTTTTTCCTTTACTTGGTTTCCAAGTTTCTCCACTTTCCCATCATTTTTCTTTCCCAATACTTTTAAAGCTACTTTTTTGTGTTCATATTTGCTAAGCCCTCCTTTCCCTTCAAGTCCCCTTCCTTTTGCATATTTGTCTCCTTTACTTCTTTATTTTCCACATCCTATTTCCCCTTTTGATTCTTTGAGAACTTTATTTTGGGATTCTACTCTTGGCTGCCACTTGGTTTGATTGCTTCTATTTGATTGCGTCTTGTTTCAAATAAGGATACTATAGAAAGCAAGATGGGTGGTAAATGTTTGCATTATAAAAAAGGCCAATTTTTGTGTGATACGCGAGTTGTTTGGCATCTGTTGAGTGTATACACGTGAGGTTGAGTGGTGCTGTCCATATTATTTTTTTGTTCACTAACATTTTATAGTTTATAAACATATCTGAAGAAGATGAATCATATGAGCAAGATTTCAAAGTCTTTATGAAGGTTATGCAAGATCAATTCCGGTGGTTGAATGGTAGGTTGGATGACATCCAATCCAGGTCAAACTCCAAAGGTCTTAGAAGGACGTTCCATGGAGAAGATGAAGATGTGCAATCTGAGGATGAAGGCCTCAACATTAGGAGAGGCAGACAGGCTCCTTCTCGTAATGAACTCAACAACATAAAATTAAAAATCCCTTCTTTTCAAGGGAAAAATGATCATGAATTGTATTTTAAATGGGAGAGGAAAATAGAACATGCATTTGGGTGTCATACATATAGTGAAAAGAAAAAGATAAAACTTACTACTGTTGAATTTTATGATTATGCTAGTATTTGGTGGGATCAGTTGCAAGTAAATAGAAGGCGGAATTTTGAAAGACTAATCCACATATGGTAATAAATGAAAGCCATCATGAGAAAGCGCTTTGTCGTTAACCATTACTATCGAGAATTGTTCAAGCGGCTGCAAAGATTGAGGCAAGGATCCATGATTGTTGAAGAGCACCACCAAGAGATGGAGATCATCATTATTAGCGCCAATGTTGAAGAGGACTTGGAAGCTACCATAAGAAGATTTTCTTGATGGTTTGCACCCTGAAATTGCTTCCATTATAAAGCTACAAAATTTCCTTGACATGGATGAGTTGTTCATAAGGCCATCATGGTAGAAAAGCAATTAAAGATCTAAAACGTTGCTAGATCGAGTTCCTGGAACAAAAGCTTGAAGGAGTCCAAAAATTCCTTCAAATCAATGGGAGACATCAAGCTAAAGGAGGAAAGTAAGCCCAAAGTCTCTACTCCAAATCCTAAGGGTAAAAATGACTCTAAACCTTCTTCTTCCTCTACCCAATCTTTTAAAGTTAAACGCTTTAAATGTCAAGGTTTTGTTCATATTACTTCTTAATGCCCTAACAAAAGAACCATGATTGCTTGACAATGGTGATGTTGCTAGTGAAAGTAGTGATAGTGATGATTTTGATGATGTGCCTCCATTAACAGATGCTTCCAATGTTGATTGTGATGCTGAGGTTGGTGAAGCCCTTGTGGCTAGGCATGCTCTTAATATCAAACCAAAAGAAGATCTTAAAGAAGAGCAACGTGAGCACATCTTTCATATAAGGTGTCTCATTAATCGTAAAGTTTGTGATCCTAGATGGTGGAAGTTTTACCAATGTTGCTAGCACTTTACTTGTTAACAAGCTTAATTTGCTTATATAAATTACAATGGTTAAATGTTTGTGGTGAGATGAAAGTCCACAAACAACTAATGGTTGCATTTTTTATTGGTAAGTATCATGATAAGATTTAATGTGATGTTGCACCTACGTATACTGGACATATTTTGTTTGGTAGGCCATGGCAATTTGATAGAAGGCATGATAGATACAAAAATTGTTATTCTTTTCTTTTCCATGGTTCGTGGATGGTTAGGGGGATGTTGTAGCTTAGGGATGTGGTTTTCCTTATCATGAAACATAAAGTAAGGGATGGAGAGGATTTTAGGATGTGGTTTGACAACTGGGCTGACTTAAGTCCTTTATGGCTTTGAGAGGATCTCCAGGGACTCAGAAGTAGGATTCCTAAGGGGGCGACGATTGCTTGGATTTGGAAGGAATGGGATCTATTATCTTCCCAACAAAATTTTCACATTATGGAGGGATTGTTTCATACAAGCCCAACTGTAGGAATGAAGGATGTAGTGGTCTAGACTTTACACTCAAGTGGGAGGTTTACTAATAAGTCAGCGCATTTTCTTCTACGAACACCACTTCTAATAGTGCCATGGCAAGGCATTGTATAGAGTAAAGTAATGTGCCCCAAGGCGACTGTTTGTCTTTGGTTGGTGATCAAAAAATGATTACGAACCAAGGATAGGTGGTTTGGGTCCTTTGATCCTATTTGTGTTTTATGTAAAATGATTACTGAATTGAGAAATCGTGAATGTGAATATAGTAAGTCGGTGTGGAGCAGAATGTTGGTGTTGCTTCGATTCCCTAGCAATTCGTATATATGGGATGAGGTGTTAGATGATATTATTTAGTATGCTAGACATGGTTACCCGCATGGGTTCTTAGTCAAGATCACTTTCCAAATGGTCATCTATTACCTTTGGATGGAGAGGAACAGGAGGATCTACAAGAATGAGGCTGGACATAAATCCGAGCTAACTGCTATGATTGTTAATGTGATTAGAGAAACGATAGTGGCCCATAACAAAAAGGATAGCACAAGTAATGATCTTAAATCTCTTTGGTTACTTTAACTTATTGATGTATTGATTGGATAGCTGTTGGTTCGTGGTTGATTTCTTAGTACTGTAGGTGTGTCTTTGACGCAAGGATACTTGTAGCTGGATCTTGTATAAGTTTTTACTTTTGTTAATATATATTCCATTTAATTCTCAAAAAAAGAATATTGTGTTGAAACCTCTTAGGCCCATTCAAGCTTATGAGGATCAAGTGAGGATTGAGAAAGAAAGGAAATTGAGAGAAAAAGAAAAGAAAGAGAGAGAGGTTGAAAAGAAAGAAAAAGAGAGAAAATAAAATAGTGAAAAGAATGAAGAAAAGTGAGTGACTTAATTTGTTGAAAAAAGTGAGATCAAGAGAGCTTTAAAATGTGAAGAATCTTATATACTTTTATATAAAGATATTTTCTTAACTATTAATGAGCTTGATCCATCTTTGCCATCTAGTGTTTTATCTTTGTTGCAGGACTTCAGCAACCTATTTATGGAGGACATTCCCGATGGATTGCCCCCTTTGAAAGGCATTGAGCACCATATAAACTTCCTTCCCGGAGCTTCAATTCTGAATAGGCCTGCTTATGGAGCCAATTCGGAAGAGACTAAGGAGATCCAAAGACAAGTTGAAGAGCTTATGAAAAAGTGCCTTGTAAGAGAAAGCTTGGGCCCATGTGCTGTGCCGGTTATACTTGTTCCTAAGAAAGATGACAAATGGAGAATGTGTGTTTACTGCAAAGCCATCAATAAAATCATGGTGAAATATCATTACCCTATCCCTCATTTAGACGGTATGCTTGAGGAGTTGCTTAGTACTTATATATTTTCTAAAATTGATCTTAGAAGTGGGCACCATCAAATTTGCATAAAAAAGGGTGATGAGTGGAAAACTACTTTCAAAACTAAGTTTGGGTTGTATTAGTGGTTAGTTATGCCTTTTGGCTTGACTAATGCACCTAATGCTTTCATAAGTTTGATGAATCATGTGTTTTATCCTTTTATTGGAATGTACATGGTTGTCTATTTTGACTATATTCTAGTGTATTCCAGGAGTTTATATGATCATGTGAAACACTTGCATGATGGGTTTGGACTTGAAAAAGAGAATAAGCTTTATGCCAATCTAGAAAATGTTCCTTTTGCATAGATACTGTTGTGTTTCTTGGTTTTTATTATAGGTGCTAAAGGACTTCAAGTTGATGAAGAGAAGGTGAAGGCAATTAGAGAATGGCCAACTCCCAAGAATGCGAATGAAGTTTGAAGCTTCCATAGCTTGGCAAGCTTCTATCGGAGATTTGTGAAGGACTTCTCTACTATTGCTGCCCCTTTGAATAAATTGGTAAAAAAGAATGTGATTTTTAAATGGGGTGATTCACAAGGGGTTGCTTTTAACATCTTAAAAGAAAAATTGACCAATGCTCCTCTTCTTATTCTTCCTAATTTTTCTAAAGTTTTTGAGGTTGAATGTGATGCTTTTGAAATAGGCATTGGCGATGTTTTAATGCAAGATTCTAAACCCACTGCTTATTTTAGTGAAAAACTAAGTTGTGCTACTTTAAATTACTTCATTTATGATAAAGAGTTGTATGCTTTAAAAAGATCTTTAGAGACTTGGCAACATTACTTGTGGCCAAAAGAATTTATTATTCATTATGGTCATAAAAGTTTGAAAATTCTAAAGTCCCAAGGTAAATTAAACAAGAGACATGCTAGGTGGCTAGAATTTATTGAAACTTTTTCTTATTTTATTAAACATATACAAGGGAAAGAAAACATTGTGACCGATGCTCTTTCTAGGAGATGCTCTCTTCTTACCTCTATGCATGCTAGATTACTTGGTTTTGAGATGTTGAAAGGCATGTATAAATTTGATTGTGACTTTGCAAAAGTTTGGAAATCTTATGAAAAACATGTTATTGATAATTTCTATAGATTTGGTTGTTTCTATTAAAAAAAAGATAAACTTTGCATTCCATCTTGCTCTATGCGTGAATTACTTATTGGAGAGACACATAGTGGTGGATTGATGGGTCACTTTAGTGTTGAGAAAACTTTAGCTCTTTTGCATGAACATTTTTATTAGCCTAAAATGAGAAAGGATGTTGTTTCTATTTGTGCTAAATGTATTACTTGTATGCATGCAAAATCTAAGGTTCAATCCCATGGTTTATATTCTCCCTTACCTGTCCCCTTTCATCCTTAGGTTGATATATCTATGGACTTTGTACTTGGATTGCCTAGATCATCTAGTAAAAAGGATAGCATCTTTGTGATGGTTGATTGATTTAGCAAGATGACTCACTTTATTGCTTGCTCTAAAACCAATGATGCTATTCATGTTATTAACTTATTTTTTAAAGAGGTTGTAAGATTGCATGGGTTGCCAAAGATTATTGTGAGTGATAGAGATGTGAAAATTCTTAGTCACTTTTGGAGAACTCTAAGGAATAAAATTGGCACTAAAATCTTGTATTCTACTATTGCACATCCTCAAACAGATGGTCAAACTGAAGTAGTAAATAGAACTTTGACTACATTGTTGCGTCTGATCATCCAAAAGAACTTGAAA
>JANITW010000010.1:12174001-12202894 GCA_027564335.1 Erythroxylum williamsii | reverse complement strand
GAATCAACTCAATCGGATGTCGGACGGAAAAGATATGAGCAAAATAGTAAACAAAAGTCGGATTTGAGAAAGTAACGTCAAGAAAACCAAAAGAACAAAACGGCGTCGTGCGAGGGCCGAACGCCCGCCTTTGGGCGAGGTGAGGGCTCGCTTGCCCTCGCTAGGCGTCGCACTCTTGATGGCGAGCTGGACGCTCGCCATCGCGAGGCGATGCGTCGCCCTAGCGACGGCGATGCTTCCTATTATTTTATTTTATTTTATTTTTCCTCGAGAAAATCCAAAACTTCCAAAATTCATAACTCTTAACCCCGAACTCCAATTTTGACAAACTTAGTCTCGATATAAAGCTTGAAGGAAGCTCTACATCTTCCACAAAGGACATAAAAATCAATTTGACCTCTAAGGAATTCCATTTTTCAATCAAAACTTCTGTCCTCTAATAATTATGCTAGAATCATAATAAAGACTTGTAAAAATCATAACTTATTATTCCTAAATCAAAAAATTGTATACTTTATATCAAAATAAAGATCAAATCACAATCTTCAACTTTCATGCATAACTCCAAGGCTAAATTAACCTTTAACTAGGTAAATTTTCTAGTCAAAGTTTTAGTCATAACATAAGTCAACCGATAACACACCAAAACTTTGACTAATCATAACGTTTACTCCCGATATCAAAAAATTACAAACTTTATCGCCACAGAAAGCTCTTAACATAATCTACAAGTTTTATGTTGATCATTTTGTCAAATTTTGCCTAAATCAAAAGTCAACTTTCAAAGGCCAAAAGTCAAACTTTTCACAATTTTTCATCTTCTCACACTTTCTCTCTTTATTTCTTGATTTTCAACTTAATTTCAATCAACTCATCCACTTTTGAATATTTCTTATTTTCACTCAAAAATCGGGGTCCAACAGTCTACATCTAGACGTTTCCAGATTATAGAAGCTAATGCTAATCTAGAGCGTACTGTGAGTCGACCTAGATGGTCTTACTTTAAATGAATGTTTTGTTTAAATTCTATATTGAATGATTATATAAATGTGATTGTAATGATTCCAAACATTAAATTCTAAAGCGTTTGATACATGAATATCATATTCGAAGTGCTCATTGAATAAGAATTGGACTGACTATGTGATACTCAACTTGATTGTTGAATGTCGGACCCAATTCTGAAGAAAAATTGTGAACGTGCATGTGAATGAAATAAGTGATTCTCAACTTAAATGTTGAATGCCGGACCAAGGTTCGATGACATATGAAAGTGAATGTGTAAAGTGACTGATTGATCTTATGTGATTGATGCATTTCATTATATGAATGCATGATAATATAAAGATTGTTGTGACCAGAGTAGTCATCGAAAAAGAGCTTAAAGTTCATAATGTGATTAAGAGCCAAAGGCTCACCATGTATAATGAGCCCAGTATCCCCAACAAATACGAAAAAGTTATCAATAAGTCCGATATCCACAATGAATATAAGACAGTTATAGACACTCAGCCATAACAATAATAAATTAAAAGTGAATCTCATGAGCACTGCATATGCATCTAATATGTATGATTTAAATAGTTTAACTAATTTCTGAATGTGATTATATGGATTAATGTGTTATGTGATTAAGTGAGCCATCGAGGATGGTCCACTCACTGAGTTCGCAAAACTCAACAAAAAAATTGCAATAATTTTCAGGCTTAGAGATGATATCCAGTTAGACAAATTGAAGTCTAGCCACTGCATTCGAGTAAGAGATAGAGTTAGGATCAGTTCGTGCCTGCATATGTATTTCATTATTTGGTATCAAAATGTGCATTCACAAATACTATACAATGTGTATATGAATGATTTTGTAATGTAATGATTTTATGACTAAAATATTTTGTATCTGAAACGGGCCCAAGTGACTAGTGAAATTCTGATGAGTTATATAATGATTGTAACTTTTGTGATTAAAAAATTTTATGAATAAAACGGGCCAAAATTGATTATTGATTTTTGTATATGCATGTGTTGTTTAAAAATTTGTAATGAATTTCGATTAATTTACTGTTCTAGCATGCCATCCTTGCAAGATAAATACTCGAACATCACTCAAGATGTCGGGTACGTGTTTTGCAAGAGTGAAGTGCTACAATAACTAATTCCACCACCAAGGCAAAATACATAGTTGCTTTCGAAACGGCCAAAAAGGATGTTGAATCAAGGAGTTCATATCTGAACTTGAAGTATTTCCTAGCATCGCTGGACTAATTAAGCTCTATTGTGATAACAATGGAGCTATTGCTTAGGCGAATGAACTTAGGTCACACCAAAGGTCCAAGTATGTTCTACGACGATATCAACTCATAGGAGATATCGTAGAGAGAGGTAATGTGAAGTTTTACGAAGTTAATTGGGTTGGGAACATAGCCGACCCATTGACAAAACCTCTTTCTTAAGCCAAACACATAGTTCACACTGCATCAATGGGTATTAGATACATTGGAGATTGCTTTAACTTTTTTTTATATATAAAGATGTATTTTGTTTATGAGGCTACACTTGTTTAGAGCTTTTATGCATAGAGATGTATTTGGATTGACTCTAGTTCAAGTGGAAGATTGTTAGTGTTATGATTTAGAAGCCAATCATTAGATGGTCATATTCTAACAGTTATGTTCATGAATTAGAGGGTTTATATCATTTTGTTCCATGAGTTTTCATTATTTATAGATTATTCGATTTTATGACTCAGATTGTAAGACTTTGTAGTGAAAAGAATGATTATTCTGAAATGTCGCTAATCGCGGTAATAAATAAGAAATATTAATTGACCACTAAAAGATTAGTGTGAGTAGTAAATGATGGTGATGTTATACAAACCATTTGATAAGGGGTTATTAGTTTAATCCTATAGATACATAATGAAGATTATGGTATTCGACAAACCCAAAATGAAACATTTTTAGGATTGTGTTTATGTCATTAATGTTTCATACATGTCTTGAATTCTATAATATAAGATGTTTATTTTCTTACATGAGAAATATGTATTTGTTGGCATTGTCCAATGCTAACCGTAACAAGTTAGCTATACAAATAATGCCACAATATGCGTGATTTGTGTAGAAGATAAATGTTCATCAAGAATATTGTTGTCCCATGTCAATAGGCCCTTAATAAAGTAATATTGTATGCATGCAATATGAGTAAGGAGTTAGTCATATTTACGATTTACTTTGGAAATCAAGAAAGAATAAATTGGCAAGAATGACATATTCCAATCATGCATTTATTCAAGATATTATGGGACAAGAGAATTAACACGGGCAATTATTGCTTCGAGATCGTGATTTGTGTATGATATCATCTATGTCATTTCAGTAAATTATAATGTATTTTGCTAAATACCACTTATGATGTATGGAATTAAAAGTTCTTTTCTGGTGTGACTCATTGGGATCTATGTCATGTTGACAATAGATTAAAACCCCTTTTCATTCTATTGTCAACATGATAGAGATCCCAATGTGTCACACAAGAAAATATTTGATTAGAAAAGGGAAATTATTCTAGTATATCATATGGAGATATGGACATGACAATAAAATTAATTATAAGTGTTATAATTATTTTGGTCATCATATGATATTAGAATAAATTTTATTAGATAACAAATTTAATCTTAGATAAGTTTATTTTACATGTATGACATTTCATATAAATTTCATGCTCAACAAAATAATGCATATCATTATATGGTATAATTATATTGCAATTGGGTCAAATGTTTAATTATTTTTAAAACATAAGTAAATAGCAAAGTGACTATTTAAATGAAAATTTGCATGGCCAACCTTTTAAGAACATGAAGTGTCCATGAGATTAACATAAAGATGTGTTTAAAGCTTAATGACTAGGTTATCCCTTCACTTTGTTTTATTGGCTTTAATTACATAAGGGCATTTTAGACAATTAAAGAAGCTTCTAATTAACCCTAATTTGTCCAAAAAAAAAGAGAAGGATTTTTGTGATTTTTGGTGTGGTTTTTCCAGCTGCCATTTTTCGTCTTCTTCTCTCCCACGGTTTCAACTTTTTTTTTCTTCTCTTTTGTCTTCCTCCAAGCTATCAATTTCTTCATCCTTCTTATAAGACCCAAAAAGCTTTGCCATTTAACTCATATGTTGAGCATTCAATCACCCTTCGTTTTGTTTATTTTGGGTATTTTTTAGGATCAAAGATAAGTAATTGAAGTACTATCTAACATTGGGAAATATTGGGCTTTCCAATCGATATTTGGTGGAAACCTTGAAGTGCATCTTATTTGGTGCAAAGGAAGTGAAGCCTTGAGCAAGGATAGTGAGATAGGGGGTGGAACCGTGATATCTTCTATTTGGTTTGGAGACCAAGTTCAAGGTATAATAGTTTATATGCTCTGATTTGTGTTATATTGGTTTATGAATTGGTTACAAAACAAGATTTTTTGGGTTATTGTTGGTTTTAAAATTTTGTTTTAACCACTTCAACCCTCACAAAACCAACAGTTTTTTCGTTGATTTCTAGTTGCAAAGAAAGCTTTGAATGCGAGTAACAATAAGAACTCAAAAGCAAATGAAGCAACAAATATGAAGGCAAACAAGAAAAGGTTATACTTGAGGAAATTGCAGCACAGAAGATGCTGAAATTGGCACAGAGAAACCGGATATGAGGTTTTTGTGAACCAAAAAACTGTTTTAAAAGCACAAGAAAATGTGACTTTTATTTTTCGTAAATTTGTTGTCATTTTCTTATTTTTAAAAACAAAAAATGAAAATAGGTTTCAACCAAATACGTTGTAAGTATTTGCTTCTTTTTTTTAAAATGAAAACAACAATAAAAAACCAAAAAAAAAGAACAAAACAGTCCCTTAGATTTTTTATTTCTATTTTTATTCAACTTTTTCTAATTTTCAAATTTTATAAAAACTACAAAGAGTAGATTTTGTTTTCTGTTTCTTTCTTTTTATAATCTCATTTACTATCAAATAAATATATATTATTTAAAAAGAATTTATTTTTGAGTTAATTATTATCAGTAATAAAATATAACTATATTAACAATCAAACATATTTTTATTTTTAATTAGATAAATTTATTTTAATCACTTATACAATATTTATTAAAAATCATTTAATAAAATTATTTTATTTTATCAAAAATAAATAATCTAAAAATTAACTTGTTATTTATAAACTAATATTTATTTTAGATATTTCAATTATTAAATTGAATTTTATATATTTTATAGATATTTGAATTTATTATATGTATTAATAACTATTACCTTAATTTTATTTGATGTAATTATGAAAATTAAATATACTTATTAAGTAAAATTTAATTAATTAAAATATATAAGCTAATGAATTAAATTAATAGATATTTAATTAATAATAAGTAACAAGTTTTCATACTGAAACATACCGAAACCAAAAAAAATTGGAACAAAAAAACGGCCCAATTCACATTAGGCCGAAGAATATTAAGAACATTATGTTCAGGTTTAGGGTTTTCGGCTTTTTGAATGGAGGAGACGAGAGGTATACAGCTTTCCTTGAATCAGACCCAGAAAATTAGATTGCGGAGAGCTATTAACCACCTTCAGTCTCTGTACTCTAAAATCAATTCCAATGCTTCAGTCACTGTTGCCGATACCATACCTGTTAACTTCGAAGATAGCATTCTCAAGTACCTTTCTTGGCCCTTAATTTCATTGTTGAACTACTGTTCTTTCTTTTAAGGAATTCATTAGCTTGCTTGGTGGTTGAAAGTTTCGATTTTTTCTTGATTTTTTGTATGTTTAAGTTAAATACTTGTGATACAATGAAGGGGGCATGGGACGTCAGAGCGCGACGGCGAAGTCGTGGCCACGCTCTGTGGGGTGGTGGAACGCGTCAACAAGTTGATATATGTACGCGCTTTACGTGCCAGGTACTGGAATTTCATCACTTTTGCGGCTTCTTTTTTGATAATTCTTAGTTAAGGTTGATTTTTAACAGATCATTGATGAATTTAGGTACAAGCCAGAGATTGGAGATATTGTGGTTGGGCGTGTTGTTGAGGTAAAGACGAAAGGATTACCAAATTCTGTAGCATGATGAAATCTAAACTTTTGTGGTGTTTGGGTTTCTTGGAAGGATTGATTATTTGTTGTTGATCTCAATTAGTAATGTATTGTTCCGTGATAAAATGAACTTCCTCTTTTATATATTGTTGTTAAAGACATAAGAAGATGTTCTAGTACATCCAAGATCATTCTGATTGAAACGCTAGATTACTGGAAGCTATTAGAAATCTGAACAGAAGTAGTTAAGTGAATGTTAATGTTACATCGAGAAAAGAAGTTGGTGTTTAGGATGTCAACACTTTTGATATTTGCATTTTGTGCTTACCTCACTGCTTGAATGATTCTTCAAGAATTTAGCTAAATTTTCATCACGTTTGCATAGCATTTACAGTGTTGTTTTCATACTTTTTGTGATTATTGTTTTTGCTGGTTCTTCTGATCAATTACACGATTGATGCATCCATTTTCACCTTGTATATTGTCATGATTGAGTCTGCGATTGATTATGGTCCAGGTTGCTCAAAAACGTTGGAAACTGGAAACAAATTTTAGCCAAGATGCTGTTTTAATGCTTTCTTCAATGAATTTGCCTGATGGTATTCAGGTATGACAGCTTGATTGTCTTGTTCTTTTGCGATGAATTCACATCAACTATTGCTCCCTTGTTACAGCACAATATATTCTGGAATCTCTTAGAGAACAAACACTTTAAATATTTAACTAGGAATTGGCCCTTGTGTGCTAACTTCACCTTTGATGTTATAATAAATATTTCCTGATAGATTTGTCATTGCATTTTTGTCATATATCAGTGTTTCATTATAGGAAATATATGTTTCTTATTTACAGAATGATCTTCTCGAAGCATTTAATTCCTGCTCTATTATCTGTTTATATTCAAGAGCCAGAATTGGTTACTTGTGCATTGCTTGACTAAATATGTCTGGTCTCCACATTTGTAATGCTAGAGGAGGCGCACTGCTATTGATGAACTCAACATGCGCCATTTCTTTGAGGAAAATGACCTTATCTGTGTAAGTTCAGAGTGATTCATTATTTGTTCATTTTGGTGATACAGTCTCATTCAAATTCAATGGGAGAAGGAAAAGGAAAAGAGAGAGATCATTATTCTTTTTGTTACAAAACTACATTCAGTGTCATGGATTTCGTTCCTTTTTTCTCATTTCAGGCTGAAGTTCGTAATTTTCAGCATGATGGTAGCTTACAACTGCAAGCTAGAAGCCAGAAGTATGGAAAGGTTTGCTTTGCTTGAAAATCAACATTCTGTATGTGTTTTTTCATCATTAACATAATGTTATGCTTCGTACAGATCTAAGAACTAGAAAAAGAGAAGCCTTCTACAAATGAAATGAAAATGAATTAAAACTGATTAATTCCAAATGGAAATTTGTTATAATTGGCATTTGTTATTAGTGGCAAGTGTGTGAGATGAGGACTTGTGGCTTATCAAACTCAATAAAATGAATATTCACGTCGTATTGAAGCAGTCCCTATGGTAATATTCCACTTGACTTGTGGAGGAATGTAACCTAGGATACCCAGTTCCATTATTTGCATTATGAGAAAGCCAACTAGGGCTTGAAACTAATTAGGTGATCTAGCTTTTTATTGGATTTTTTGTCGTCTTTTTTAGGGTAAATAAAGATGTTCTCAGCTATGGTCAAATATAGCTAGGTTGAAAAGGAGATACTAATGATGTTTACTGTAGAAAAAAATCAGCCTACCAAAGTCATTTAATAGAACATAATATTTTTGCATTTGCCTTCAAATGCTTAATACTCAAAATTAAAACGTGGAAAACTGTGTTGCAAGATGTATATCGTTATCATCCACTGCAGCTTCTAGGTAATGAAAACTTGCTCTGAAAATATGCTAAGACTCATTGTTTATTTCGTTCTTGAAGTATTGTTGCAACAGTTTAAATAGTGCATTGATTGTGGAACTTCAGTTCAAATCATGTCGGAGTCTATGATCATGCTATCTAGTGTTATGAGTTAATATTTGGTCACTTAATTATGATTATTATCCTTGCAGCTTGAGAGGGGACAATTGCTTAGGGTGCCTCCTTATCTAGTGAAGAGACAGAAGCAACATTTCCGTCATTTGGAACACTTTGGAGTTGACTTGATACTTGGGTGTAACGGATTCATCTGGGTTGGTGAACATGTTGAAGCCAGAGACACTATAGCAGAGGACCAAGTAGACAATACTGAACAGCAAAATTCGAAATCCAACAGAAGTGCACACGACATGCCAATAGAGATGAGGCGGAATATTTGCCAGATTGCTAATGCCATCCGTGTCTTGTCAAATTTAGGCTTCAGTATAAATTTAGAAGTGATACTGGAGGCTATTAACTTGAGCATCAAGCTGAATCTTGGTATAGATGAGATGCTTGGTTCTGAGTTTCATGTTTTGGTGGCAGAGAGAGAGGTTGAAAGGCGCAGTTCATTGACAAAAAAGTAGGTATGTGGAGCCCCAGCTTGCTTAGGCTTTCTCATTTACATAGTCCTCTGTATAAGTAGGAAGAACATTTACAACAGAATGGATGATCCATAGCCAATTCCAATGTTTCAGTCAATCTTGGTGAAACAATAAACTATTAACAACGAAGATAGCATTCTCAACGATCTTTTGTTGCCCTTAATTTCATAGTTGAGTTAGTACATTCTTTCTTATTAAGAAATTGATTAGCTTGCTTGGAGGTTGAAAGTTTCGATTTTTACTTGATTTTCGTATTTTCTTGAGTTGAATGCTGGGGATCCAAATGAAGAGGGCATGGCAATGCTGTGTAGGGTGATGGAACGCGTCAACAACCATTCTTTGTGTGTGACTCATTAAGTTCTTAAATATGTTGGCAGTAGATATAAATATAACCTTAATTTATATTTAGAATTAGATAAATTAAACTTCTTTAATTTATCTTTAATTTTTTAAATAATTTATATCTATAAATCAATATTAGCGACTAGTAATACATCATGATCATTTAAATATTTAAGAATATCAAGGTGATTTTGACTAATCTTTTTGTACATATTTTTTATATAATTCAATTATTTCATCATACAGTATTCCTGATAGACATATAATATAAAATTAATGTTTACTCTATTTGAGTTAATCATGTTAGTTCTCTATCATTATGAATTGATTCAATCAATAATATTTGTTAACTATTTTACAAAGTGTCATTCCATCTTGACTAAAGATTTCCTGAATCAACACTAATCAAAAGTAATAAAACATTATCCCTAATTATTTTAGGGTGATGAATCTTAATTGTTATTCATTTACTTCCATATAATTCATGTTATATCTAATAACTACTGACTGAGCTATCATTGATCATAATAATTCATAAGTAATATCAAAACATAACAATCCTTATATGAGATAACTTTGAAGATCTCAAATCAAATGATCACTTATACAATTATTACAATAAAAATTTTGATAGATATACAAGTAATGTTCTAAATAGATTTTTCATATAAGGTTAGTTTAGTAAAGTTGTTTTTTAATAAGCACTCATATATTTGTTTAAATATCTCTATATTTTAGTCTATGAATCAACTATTTCCTTTAAAAAGAAGAATATATCGTGTGCTAGTTCTTTTGCACTTTGTTAATGGCATAGTTTAATAGAACAACGATTCGAAATAATTTAAGAATAATACATAAATGCAATATAAATCTCATAATTATGATTTCATTATGAATTCTTATCACATGGACTTTATCATATACATTAGAATATGTATAAGATAAAGAATATCTTTAAATTATTTGTGTCACTAAACTACAACCAATCAAGTGACTATAAGGCATAAATCAACAATTTCCTGCATGCACTAAGCCAGTCGTTTAAGTATATTATACCATATCATTAAATGATGATTGTGTTATTATCGACACAATGTTTTAGTAAGAGAATTTTACAAGATACTCTATAGTGAGAACTTGTTTAAATCGTACAATTTTCTTCTTAATAATCATCATAATTAAGATAAACTATGTAAATATATAATTAGATATTTGATGAAACATTAACTTCTTTTGTATGTTGAATGATTCTAATGTTCTATAGTACATTACTGTCTAAACAATGCACGAAATTATACCACGTTCATTAAAGAAATTATTGATTCTGATAATTATTTTCACTAAATGAAAAATATATTATGACTTAATTAGTAACCATTTTTACATTGGAACATTTCCAATATGAAAATAATATTGTTTTAAGTAAAATGTATTTTAATTTGGATTTACTTCTACAGTTAATATCCATATAAGCTTAAACTCATATATCAATTACTACATAGAAATGGTCTAGTAAACTACTTTAGTATCATATCTATGTACTTGAACTAAAATAGGTAAACAACTTCTATATCTATCTTTATAGATCTAATTCTCAAAATTAGGTTATATTTTCATATCCAACAAGAGTTGTTCCTAGATAATTATAGTTTCAACAATTGAAAATATGAAATTTGTTGGATCCTAATTCTAGAGCCCAACTCTTGTGGAATATCATAAGATTTGGGTGAGTATTATCTTATAAGGTTGTTTCAATAAACCCTCATTAGCCAACATTAGTTCATCTTCATTCTCTGATACCATGAGTGTTGGGCCCCAATTCCAAATTATTCTTATACTGAAGTAATATTCTAATGCCCATCTTCCATCCGAAAATTGAAATTCTTACAGACTGAATTAAAATTCAATTTCTTCAGATGATTTATAGCCCTAAAACGACCACAATCTGATATCTCTAGTGAAAGTTATGCCAATTGTCCCAAGATAGGTATAATATGATTGAGGACATAATCATGTTTGATTCTTTTGGCCATAACTTCATCATCCGACCTCCAAATGAAGTGATTCTTGAACCAATAGATTCCTAACGTGTTTGTGTATCTCTTCATAAAAATTTATAGTCTTCGGTCTTGATCTGAGAAAGATTGATGAAAAGCAATTTAGGATCGATTAGGAGAGCATGACTAGGTTATGAATATACTTCAGTATTTTAATCATATCTTGATCGGTAGAGCTTCGAATGAGATAATTCTTGTTTCAAAATAAACTGGAGACATAGAGCTACAATTATTCTGAAAAAAATCAAGTGGTGATTTGGGTGTCTGGCTAGTGTGGGCTCGCTCCTTGTGGTTTGAGATGTTATGAGAATGAGAATGAACCGATGTTGGCCAGGGAGATCTCATGGAAATAACCTTATAGGATAATACGCTCACATCTTATGATGCATCCAGATAGTTGGGCTTCGATCAGAGCATGAAAATGAACCAATGTTGGCTAATGAGGATTCATTGAAACAACCTTACAAAATAATACTCACGCTCAAGTCTTATGATATTTCACAAGAGTTGGGCTCCGGAACCGGGTTCCAACATGTTATGATATTAAAGCGCCTAGATTTAGTATCTTACATGGGCATTTTTAAAAATATGTATCAAGTTACAAGCACTCATGACTGACATGTCTTAGCATGCAATAGCAATTGATCCTTAGTTTGAGTCACATGTGTATGAGTTATACGCATAAGTAAGTTTTAAGAGTTTAAGATGATAGAATTAGTGAGGAAAATGATGCTCTTCCATGATATAAGAAAATAAAAGTTGTGGATAAATAGAAATGATAAATAATACATGGTTAAATATAACAAATAATGATTCAACGTATTTGTATTGGGAGGATGTCTTATTAAATATGACATCAATATTGCACTATGGTGATATGTCCCTAACTTCGGTATACTTGAGGAACTTATCGATTTGATATGCATATTTTGATTGTGAATTGTTATTATACATATATATGTATATAAGTGAGATGTGTTATGGAAAAAGGAACATAGAAAATGGTATGAGGCTTTAAGCTTCACGATTTCTTTGGATTACGCCAACGTTTATGGTTCAATGGTTGGACTCCGAAAACAGAGCTCATTATGTTTGGTATCAGAGTAAGAAAATATTACAAGAAACCACGCTTAAGTATGATGGTATTTTGTTTCCGAGGTTGGGTTCCAGAAACGGGGCCCAACAGAATTAGCCAAAGTTGTCTTTACAAAAGTTGGAGATTATCTTTCTAACTTTCCAACGATATAAAGTATGAAATTTTTATATATCGAAATCAAGAGATATGATCATTATAAGTTGGTGATGCTATATAGGATGTATATATAGAAGAATTATGGTAAATGAAGTGATATCACACTAGGATTGTTGAATTTGGAAAGATTATGGGTGAAATGGGCGTTATAATGGATGTAGGAATCATTGGAGATGTTTTGGAGAGTGTAGTTAGTGATTTAGAACTTTTGGTGATGTGAGGAAGATCTTGTAAAAATCACTTTGTCTGATTCATCTTAGACTGAATCACCTCGTCTGATTCACCTTAGACTGAATCCCTTTGCCTGATTCATCTTAGACTGAATCACTTCGTCTAATTAACCTTAGACTAATCCCTTCGCTTGATTCATTTTAGACTGAGTCCCTTCGTCTGATTCATCTTAGACTGAATCCCTTCGTCTGATTTATCTTAGACTGAATCCTTCGTCTAATTCATCTTAGGTTGAATCACTTTGTCTGATCCATCTATACTTTTGAGATTTTGACCCTCTAGATGGCAAAATTTCTCTTGAAGGTCTTCACGAAAGTTGTAGATCTTGAAGTCCTCTTCGAAATTGCCCTAAAATGACCATAGGCTGATATCTCTAGTGAAATTTATTTCAATTGTCCCAAGATAGGTACAATATAATTGAGGACATAATCATGTTTGATTCTTTTAACCATAACTTCATCATCCGACCTCCAAATGAAGTGATTCTTGAACCAATAAATTCCTATCGTATTTGTGTATCTCTCCATAAAAATTTATAGCCTTCGGTCTTGATTTGACAAAAAATTGATGAAAAGAAAGTGAGGGATCGGTTAGGAGAGCATGACTAGGTTATGAACATACTTCGGTATTTTAATCATATCTTGATCAGTAGAGCTTTGAATAAGATGATTCTTATTTCAAAATAAACTAGAGACATGGAGCTACAATTATTCTGAAAAAGTCAAGTGGTGATTTGGGTGTCTGACTTGTGTGAGCTTGCTCTTTGTGGTTTGAGATGTTATGAGAATGAGGATGAACCGATATTGGCCAAATCCTATGGAAATAACCTTATAAGATAATATGCTAACGTCTTACAATACATTCGGATAGTTGAGCTTCGAAATGGAGTCCAACAAAATTGTTGTTATGTATAAGCAATATGTCTTTACATATTTCCATTGAAGAGGACAATTATTCTCCTACTAATGTCCTTGCAGACATGATAAATTTAAATCATCTCCAAAAAATTTTTTTGAATTCTTCTTGAAAGTAACTATTTCAATATATTATATCCTTTCTACTATATATTAAATATATCAACAAAAACACTAGTTCGATGTATTGGTATGAAATTTGAAATTTTCAAATGTCATCTTATGTCTGTTACTTATCTTAAGAATCATTATATATTGAAACAAATAATTTGTTTGATAGATATGTAAGATTATATTCAATTTTTGGATATCTCAACTTTTTATTATTCTCTCTAGTTCAAAATTTAGTGGATAATATATGTTTCAACTAAGCATAATATTCCAAAATCGTTAATTTTGACATTTTCAAATTCTTAACATTTCATATCTAATATGAAATATTGTTAGATGATTTAATTGAAATTATTATAGGCGAGTTATTATACTAGATGATATTACACATATAATATCCCATATTGTATTTTACTATATCCCATATTGTATTTTACTACTTATATAAATTCATACTCATATAGAGCTTATTTATGAGGATACTTACTAGAGAATCTATTCCTTGTAAATAATCAAAAAAATTATATCACAGGACATCGATCTCATCAAAATGCTTTAACATTTTAAGTTAATAGATCACGTATACAATTGTTATAATGACAATTTTCATATACTTACAAGTATCGTTCCAAATAGCTTTCTTATATGAGATCATTTTAGTAAACTTGTTATCTAACAAGCACCTACATTTTTGTTTAAGTATCCTTATACTTTAGTCTATAAGATTGACTATTTTTTTATAGGAAAAAAATATAATGTTTTTTTAATGCTCCATTAATGTTATATCTTAATAGAACAATAATTAAAAGAAATTAATGATAATACATAAATACAATAAATCTCATTATTATGATTCAATCCTATATTCATTTGCAATGACTTTATTATATACATATCAGAATATTCATAAGGGCACAAACCAATATGTCTACTAGGAGAAAGACCCCTTCAACATGTCTATATAGCGTGGGGAAGATCTAAGTGACAGCTGCTACGGAATGGAGGCATGTCTGCCACTGGAAAAGAATACATTCTCAGAAGGTGGGAACTAAGAGGGACGAACTGAAGTTAGAATGTGTGGAAATCGACAATGAAAGTAACGAGAAGTGGGCGATCTGCTTAGAGGAGATGAAGGAATCAGGGACAAAAATATGGTGCAATCTGTTGGTTTGATGTCTGGTTGGCGAAACATAATCTTGTCCTGTTTGTCGTTATTAATTGTCCGCACAAAAGGTGGAGACTTGTTTAAGGAAGTTGATCTTCAATATAAAGATGAATGTTCCATAGATCATGAAATTAAAGGTGGTATAAGCGATGATTCTTATGATAGCATGAAGTTGAATAAGATAACATGTTTTGCCCATTTACACCCGTATCCTGTCATTTCCCTTGTCGTGAAATATGCTTAGTTGATCTCGAAGAAAGGGTACCTTGAGGTACGACTTCTACTTGCTTAGATATCCCGAGATGATTAGTTTGTGGAAAAATTGCGTGATCTTAACCTGCGTTCAGTGATCAGAAACATTAGTTTATGTTGACTTCTGCTATAAGGACAACATCAGATCCTCACCGTGTCAGTGTTTTATGTTCTCTCTAAGTAAAGAATCTGCTATGTTCTCTCTAAGTAAAGAATCTAAAACAAAAGAGGAATAGAAGTCAACAGAAAGTAAGAGATGTAAGCCATCGGTGTACAAAGATTCCTCCACAGCGAAAGCGAACTAGTTATGGTATGTTCACATGGTGGATTTATCTGTTAACATTTGTGTTTGTTCACCAAATTGTCAGTCTTCTTGATATTTCTTCACATTCTATACATGTATCTTTCCTTGCAAATCAAATTTTAGGGCGAACAGATATCACGGTAAACCAAGAAGAGGTCGCCGTTGCTACTTGTTAACCATCAAAGGTGGTTCTTCCACAGGTAAGGTGTTGCAGCTGAGCTTCAAGAAATTGTCGCTTATGAGCTGAAAATATGGTCAATGAGTGTTGGAGAAAAACTTGACACTGATCCTCTTTGTTTAATCAAGGAAAAGGCACAAGCTTTTCAGTTCTTATTCAGATCTCTGTGGCCAACCCAGCTGTAGAAGTAGACGTCACAATGCATGCAACTATCAAAATAAACATCAAAAGATTCGACAGAAATGTTTTTGGAGCAATGAGGCATACCTTCCACGCATACATTCCAAAGAAGGCTACTGTATCAGCAGACCACACAACTGAGAAGGACTTTATGAAGAAGGGTATTATCACATTGAGTAACGGGATCAGCAAAAATAAGTAGTTAAGAGCTTCTTTCTCGTTCTTGGAGCAATCACGGGCACGCAGGGAAGGAATTGCTGAAAATAGTATAAACATAGATCTGATCACTGTATCGCTATGCGAATGTCTATCAATCTCCCACACAATGCAGACCTTTTGAAGTGTAATCTAAAGGTGATGAGGAGGGGAAACGTGACTTACTGAACATCCAAATAGACCACATTCCCATCAATCTCCATATGTCTGGTTCACTTGATGGGAAAATGAGATTGTATGAAAGCGCTCCACCTAACAACATAGACACATATCCTTGAATCTCAAAAACAGTGTACAAGACAGTTCCAGGTACCGCAGGATTTTTTGTAGCCGTAGAAGCCCTTGGTGCGAAGGTCGCCGCTGTCTTTTGAACAACCTTTTTTTTTCAAGAAAATAAAAACAATATAATCAACCACAAACCAAGATTTTTAAAAAGACCAGTCACAAAATTTGTGCAGCTTTTGACAACCATGACCTCTACATTGTCTTGGACATCAGTTTAACATTCATGTTTCTTCCACAAGCTCGAATAAACCCTACCAGAAACTAAACCTTTCCAGAAAACTTCCGTCTTGAAAAATGCAAGAAAAATACATGCAAACTAAAACCCAGCTGCAATTTGAAGTGCGCATTTACGAGATCATATAAAGTATTGACGGCAATCAATAAAGACATAAAAAAAGGAACCTTTTTGAGGTCCTTTTCAAGTTTAGGAGAAGCTGAAGGATTGGAACTGATGTTGCTCGTTTCGGTCGGTTCTTCTTCTAGTTTGAGCTTTTCTTTAGATTCTTCCACTGTCTGTGTATCTATTTCATTTGTACTGGCACGTAGTCTCAACTTCAAGCCCTTGCTCCGATACCAGGGACAAGTTTTCACGGTTGATGCGGCTAGTTGTTGGAACTTCAATAGCTGGCATTTGCAGAGACCTGCAGACGAGAGCGAAACCAGGGAACTCATGTTGTCCGAAAGAGATACGAAAAGAAAATTTGGACAACTCAAAAGGAGATAAGGTACCTACCCACGGGCAACTTCGAACGCTACTCAACGACGCCGTTTGAGTCTAAGCAAGCTTCGATATTGAAACGACAGTGTAGTCCTAAGTCTAAGAATACATGTACATATATAGATTTAGTTTAAATGCCTAAAATTAGAAGGGAGTTCGTAAGAATATGAACAATAAGATCATTAATTAATGAAAATTCCCAACTTGCAAGTCAAGTAGTTAAAAATTCTCTCAAGCCATTAGTGGATAAATTTGCTTCGACGTACACGGGTAATTAAAGATCGTTGGGTTGTTTACAGAAAAAAGAAACGGACTGAAACACCGGTATAGTTGGGTGTGTTACGTAGTTTTCTTCATCCCGAGATTATTTATTTTCCGGGAAATGGGTTTCTTTCGATTCTCATAGGAAACCCATTGCCAGGATTGGTGGGGAGGAGAGTTTTCTATAGAAAGTAATGAGACCGAGTCGATTCTTCTGTTAGCGGGTGGGACTTAAATCTAATGGCTAACTTCCTTCTTGGATTTGTGCTGCCACTGCTGCTCTTGACAGGTACCCGCTTACTTTTTTCGCCATTGGAAGGGCAGGTGATTATTGCAAAGCTTCTAGTTTAGCTATTGGACTTCTGAGTTTGAAGTTTGTTGCTTTGGCGTATTAACTATTGAAATTTTTTGAAATACGTCGTCTTTTTAACTTTATTAGATTTAATTTGATGCTCTGGTCTTGATGCTCTGAATTTGGTATAAAATTTTGCTTCTTTTTTTTTTTTTTTTAGTCTTTTCCTAATCTTGTGAAGATTTTTCTTGTTTATCATCTTTCTTGGCTCGCGTAAGCTTTCTTACTTGTTCATACTACAGTCAAGTTCATGGTAGATGAAGTTTTATTTGGGACAGAACATGGTTGATGTGTTCTGGAATCGACGATATCAATGAATTTAGTTGAATAGATGAATGTGTTTGAAACCAATCAAAAGTAGAATTTAGAATAATTGCTGAATTAGTAATTGATTTTGCTTATTTCCTTCTTTCCTGCAGCTGCTTTGATTAATTGGAGTTTGATCTCCTTGGTTGATTTAATAGCTTTCCTTCTCATTCAATATACTGCTCCAGACATAGGTAAGCTACTCTTGTAGTTTCATGACTATATCAATTCTGCTGACATTCAGCTCAAGAAAATTTATGTTTTTATTGCTCTTGAAAGTGTATTTTCTGCAACAAGAAGGGGAGGACAATGCAAAATTTGGAAAATTTTATTCCCACACCTATGCTTCTTTTTATTCAGCTAACTTTTTCGTTCACGGTTTTTGCAAAATTACGCTAATACACCATTGTTTTTGAACAGGATTCCGATTCCGAAGGCGATATCTCATTCTTTGGCCTGTGATTTTCTTTTCACTTGGTGTGATTCTTTTCCAAGTGTTATATCTTGTTATTTGGGCAATCCAAGGAAACAATTGGAGTGGAGCAAATGCAGGATGGGCACAGTTAGTTGGTTTTATGATGTAATATTTAATTTTCAGTTTTATCCTATTTTTCCACTTCACAATCAATCTGCATAAATTGACAATTTCTTGGTGCAATTCTGCAGCGTCCACTCTTGGAAGTCACCCTCAGTAATTTATTTCTTGCTTACGCAACTATTAGCATTGGTTGTTGGTTTGGTTGATATATATGGCAGCAGATTTGGTATCATTACATGGGAAAACTCTGGATGTGGTCACATTCTAGTTGTGCTTGAACGTTTAGGTTTGTACAGAGTCTGCTGAAGCTTCATCTTATTCTCTTGTTAATCTCCCTTGCTTTCTGTTTATTCAATTTTGGGTGTCCATCTTTGTGGACATGTAATAGATAAAAATTCCAATACGAATATATGTTTTATGGTGTTCTTCAGTAAACTTTATGGCATCTTTTTTTTTGGTTAAATTCATAAATGAACCTTGGTTTCAAAGTTATTTCATTTTTCGATTTGCTTCTGATCATGCAAGTTTCTGAACTTCCCTTTTTATTGTCTGAATTGGAGTTTATTGACAAGAATACTGGACAGTACATAGGTATTGACTGAGGTTTTTCTCTTTTCTCTACTTGTAAGGTTCTCATCTCAGTGTTACTTCCTGTTTGCTGTTACCGGCCATTCAACTAGGTGCGGGTATTAGCCATCCATCTTGGCTATCTCTACCTTTTTTCATTTGCAGCTGTGTTGGTCTTGTGGACTGGTCTCTGACCAGCAATTTTCTAGGCCTTTTCAGGTGATCTCTTAGTGGCTAAAGATAAATCAGTAGTTACTTTAATATATTAGAAAGAAGTACAGGTGATCTATATTTCAAATACTTGCTATTATAGTTTTCTAATGGTTATATTGTTTTTTTCTTTATGATCTTGTAGGTGGTGGAGGCCCCTTCAGCTGTATGCTAGCCTAAACATCATACTACTTTATGTCTATCAGCTTCCTGTGGAGTTTCCCAGCATAATTAACTGGGTGGCAGATTTTATTGGTCTGTTCAAAATATGTACAAAATCAGAATGGCCCAACATTTGTTCTAGTCTTTTTCTTGTACTTTTCTATATCATGGTATGTATTATTCATGTAATTAAAAATCTGTTTATGTTTAATTTGTTGAGATATTCTCTCCTAAAGTCAAAATCGGTGCAACAATGGTCTAGCACTGATGTCTTCCAAATTAAATATGATGCTTATAGAATTCAATTAAAGTAAGTTGCTTCTACTAGTAATCGTTCGCATGGTAAATGATTATATGTTTGGATCAGGGAGGCTTTTGATTTTGAGACATGATTGTGATTTAACCGGAAGAAAAATGTAATCAGTATCATAAGTAGCAAGTGTGGAGGTATAAATGACCAATTTGAGTTCTTGAATGAAAAAAAAAAGCAGCTCATAGAGGCAATTAGTTCATTGGAAGCACAGAGATTATGATTATTTGGGTAGGAGTTCAGTTTCACAATTGTTCTATGCATGATAACGGAGAATTAGATTGGCTTCCTCTGTGAGAAATGCTTGTTTAGGCTACTCTACCACGGAAGTTTCAAGTTCAATCTTAACAGTGGTAGGTTTGCAGAAAGGTTATGGCAACGATTGGTAGTATATGTCTTCTGTTCTTCTGCGCTTCTAAGTGAAGGAGATTTTCAACTAGCATGAGCCCAGAAAGTGGCTTGTGCTCTTCTAAAGATGTATAGGTGCCACATGAAATAAGAGCTTTCATATAATTGATGAGGTTCCCTCTGATTATTTCTTCTTTTTTTTAATGAGATATGGAAATTTTGGCTTTGTTACTTCCTAGTTGCTAGGAATGTGAATGATTGTTCAATATCTTTGAATTGATGCAAGTTGGGCGGACCAAATTGTTGTCTATCAATCAACGATGCATCCTTCAACTTATCATGTCTTGATTAAGTAATTCAATTGTTGATGTAAAACATTACTATCATCCATTCTATTGTCATGTCCTCCTCATTTTATTGCTTTTTTCCTGGGCCGTTTAATTTACATTGCATCCTATCTAACCTTGTACCTCTTGATTCAGCTATCTTTTATTAACCGTGACTTGGAGGAAATGGACTTCATTATGTCTATAAGAGAAAATACTTTGACAGAGCAACTTTTACCCTTGAGGCATTCATTTTTCATTCGTCAACTGAGGTAAAGCTTGGCCAATACTCCCTGACATCTTGTCATCCTGTTCCCACTTTTCTTTTTCAATTCTTTTATGCTATTATTATGGCAATATCATCACCAAAAGATGACAACGCTGCTTGATTATTGCCTTCCAGTTTGTTGCTGTTATGTCCTCCCAAGATCTCGTGTCTTAGCGGGATTCATGTTGGGTTGTTGTTGTTGTTGTTGTTATGGTAGTCTATTACTGTCTTAATTTTGGGGTACTTTCTCATTTGGTTGTTCTTATAATATTGTGATTAATAGTTGACTTATAAGTGTTTGGAAAACCTATACTAATGAAAGTTGCAGCAAGGTTTCAAACTTACACTTTTTTATTACATCAGTAACCTTTTCCATGCATTTTTCTTGTGCATATGGTTTGAATGTGGTTAGTGGAAACACTATTTCTATTGCCTTGCAATTTTGAATCCAGTCAGAGTATAGATCACGAAATATCTGCCTAGATGAAAACTTTAATTTGCATGTTGCTTGCAAGGTTAACGAGCCTGCTTTAAAATGCAGATCTGGAGTGAGGCATACGAATGTCTTGTTGAGGGGAGCAGTTTTTCGGACCTTCAGCATTAACTTTTTCACGTATGGTTTCCCGGTATATATTCACTATCCAGATACTGTTATCTGCTCTCTGGATTAGACTGGTTTCTTGGCATCTGTGATCTGTTGCTTTGGGGGATACAGGGTAAATTCCTAATAAATGGCATGAGCTGTACTAATATGTTACTGACTTGGACTAAAATGGTTTTGCTTTAACAAATTATCAATCTTTTTGTAGCTGATATCCAATCTAATTATTTTAAGAGGTACAATTGTTTGTTTAACATTAAAGGCACTTGAGCAGTGATTGTCTGAGACCATTTGGACAATTACTAGAGCATTATCTTGTAGTATCATCTCCGTAAATCAAAAATCAATTACATTGTCAACTTCTGTGTCCTTTTCTGGTTGGTATGTACTGATTGAGATTTGAGTTGGTAATCTTAAAGCAAAATCTTCATGAATGAGGCAAATACTGCATAACGTATCAACAAATACTTAATTGACTGTCATTGTTTGGGCCTCCACTTTTCAATGACTAAATGCAAGATACAAAAGCAATGAGTTTAGTACCAATTTCTACTTGAACACATCATTTGATTTTTGACTTTCAGTGCTGGATTTGACAGGTTTCCCTTTTTGCTCTGTCCTACTGGAGCTTTCACTTTGCCAGTATATGTGCATTTGGATTACTCGCATATGTTGGCTACATTGTCTATGCCTTCCCTTCTGTTTTCCGTTTACATCGGTTGAATGGACTGCTTCTCATCTTCATTCTCTTTTGGGCTGTTAGCACGTATATCTTCAATGTAGCTTTTCCATTCTTGAATTGGAAAATAGGCAAGGTATTCGCACTTTCAACTTTAACCTCCAATTTTTGATAAAAACATGGATCTCAAAGTTCAATAACCTTGGCTGTGCATGCAGGATATGAAAATATGGGATATGATTGGATTTTGGCATTATCCCACTCCTGGATTATTTCTACTTGCACAATTTTGTCTTGGCATATTGGTTGCCTTGGGTAATCTTGTCAATAACTCTGTTCTTCTTTACTTGTCTAACGAGGGAGATCAGTCTTTGAACAATTCTATTACAGAAGGTAATGAACTAATTGATTCAAACACTAACCTGTGGCTTTTTTTGTTGTGGATCATCATGATTTTTTCAGCATATTTTTCGTCCTTCTGACTGTATATTCGAGCAGTAATGAGGGATATGTAATCTGCAGACTGAGAGATGCATGCTACCCTTCATCTATTTAATTGCTCTTTGTTTCTGTAGTTTCTGTGGAGGAAGATACCAAGGTATTGATAGTTGCAACAATTGCGTGGGGATTGCGGAAATGCTCTCGAGCTATAGTGTTGACATTGATATTCCTCATCGCCATGAAACCTGGTCTCATTCATGCTGTATATCGTATGTTCCATGCAATTCACTCAAACTCACTAATTTGCATAATACGTGGTAGTCATCACTAGTGATGCCTGTTATCAATTAGGGAAGCATGAGATAATTCCAGTTTTCTAATCAATTTTGTACTTTGGCCTGTGCTCCAGTGATTTTTTTCTTGATGTATCTATTGAGCCACAGTATCAGCAGAAAGATACGGCAATTCCTGATTCTCCTGTGTGAAGTTCACTTTGCACTTTTGTACATACTTGAGATTGACTTCATATCCAATGTGTTTGAGGAAAATGGTTCTTTCAGGATGGAAGTTTTGCTGCAGTTAGGTAGGTGTTGGTGTTCAATTGTTTGACTTCTCAGTATGAACTTTTTAATTGGTTTTGAGGTTATGATATATTCTTTTTTATGCTATAAACCCAAGAATGTAACTAAACCATATCGTGTGAACTGTTGCAGGTCTTCTGAAGCAAGATAGTTCTTGGGATTTTTTGGAAATAGCTCTGCTTGCTTGTTTTTGCGCCATTCATAACCATGGATTTGAGCTCTTATTTTCATTCTCCGCAATTGTGCAGCACACACCTAGCCCTCCTGTTGGATTTGGCATCTTGAAAGCTGGTCTGAATAAATCAGTCCTCTTGTCAGTATATGCCTCAACATCGGCAAGAAATGACCTTGATAATCCTTCTTATGGTATGACTTCATGAATAACTCCAGACGTTCTATTTAGATATTGGAATTGGTTCATACGGTTTTACTTTTTCGACCAACCGTTAAATAGAACAATGAACTTCTCTGGAAACAGCTAGCCTTTCACCATAACCCTCCACTCTACCAACCACCCTCCCCCAAAGATAAGAAGCTAAAATCTGGTAGAAAAAGGCCAAAGGTAGCTTGTTCTTGTACAATTATGCATTTGGGGTCTATCTCTTGTTTTCTACAATAATGGATCTACCCAAGATTCTAACTTGAGATCTCATTTCATCACACTTCTTTGTATTTATCAATACATCAGATTTATGTATAACTTTATGATAAGTTCTCTTCCTAATATTCGATCTGCACTGGATGCCAGTCATTGACCACATTTTTTGACTTTTGTCTTTGCAGAGAGTAGGATAGCATCATTCCTTGGTGCAATCGGGCAGAAGTTTTTATCCATCTATCGCTCTTGTGGAACTTACATTGCATTCCTCACTATTCTTGTCACAGTGTACTTGGTGACACCTAATTACATATCATTTGGATACATATTTCTTCTCCTTGTTTGGATTATTGGAAGACAACTAGTGGAGAGAACTAAAAGGCGCTTATGGTTTCCTTTAAAGGCATATGCAATTGTGGTGTTTGTCTTCCTCTATAGTTTGAGCAGTTTCCCAAGCTTTGAGACATGGCTTTCCAGATTTATAGACTTAAAGTTTTATGTTGGCTATGACTCGAAGGCTTTATTGTTTGGAAATGTATGGGAATCTCTGGCAATCTTGGTAGTGATGCAACTTTATAGTTATGAGAGGAGACAAAGCAAGTACAGCAGATCAAAAGACCCTGACCCATTGGATTCAGGAGTATTTGGATTTGTAAGACGATTCCTGATCTGGCATAGCCAGAAGATCTTATTTATTGCACTATTCTATGCTTCTTTATCTCCCATTAGTGCTTTTGGTTTTGTCTATCTACTTGGTCTTGTCATTTGTTCAACTTTTCCCAAAGCTTCTCGGGTACCATCAAAGTCCTTTCTGTTGTACACGGGATTCTTAGTGACAGCTGAGTATCTTTTTCAGATGTGGGGTAAACAGACTGGCATGTTTCCTGGACAACAGCACTATGATTTGTCTCTTTTCTTGGGATTACATGCATATGATCCAGGTTTTTGGGGCCTGGAGTCAGGATTGAGGGGAAAGGTACTTGTAATTGCTGCTTGCACCCTTCAGTATAATGTTTTCCACTGGTTAGAGAAGATGCCAAATATTGCTGTAGATAAAGGTAAATGGGAAGAACCTTGTCCTTTGTTTGTCTCGGAGGAAGATATTTGCATAAATGGCTCCACAACAAACAATGAAAATAGGCCACCATCAGATTGTAGTAGTCAATCTGATAAAAGAGAGGAAGTGACAAGCACCTCAGGGTTATATTTCACTGCCAGCCCCACTCAAGCACAAAATCACAATTCCAATAAAGCCATAAGCTCAGAAGGTGGTAGCACTAGAAAATTTTTATTTGGAAATTTCTGGGGAAGCACCAAAGAGAATCACAAATGGAACAAAAGAAGAATTCTTGCGTTGAGACAGGAAAGATTTGAGATGCAAAAGACTCTCTTCATTATTTATCTGAAGTTCTGGATTGAGAATATGTTCAATCTCTATGGGCTTGAGATTAACATGGTTGCTTTGCTCCTTGCCAGTTTTGCTTTGTTGAATGCTGTCTCTATGCTATATATTGCCTTGCTGGCTGCTTGTGTTCTTTTAAGTCGGCACATAATACGAAAATTTTGGCCAATGTTTGTCTTCTTGTTTGCTTCAATTCTCATATTGGAGTACTTCTCTATTTGGAATAGTATGTTTGCGGCAAATCAACAAATCCCAAGTGGGACTAGCGTAAATTGTCATGACTGCTGGAGAACTGCAGCTTTGAATTTCCAGTATTGCAAGAACTGTTGGTTGGGTATTACTCTCACTAATATTTATATTTGTTTCCGTGCAAATAATAAATTTCTTATTTCCTGATATTCTAAGATCCACAACATAGCATGAAAATCATGCAGTTCTTAAATCAGAATAGGATACTGCAATTGTTAAGTCAATTAGCTGGATTTCAACCTTCATGGGGAAGAATGCTCTTCATGGTTACATGAAATTTCAAAGTTCATTTGATGTATCTTTTATCAAAGTTAGAATAAAGATGTTCCTAATTCACGATCATGATTAATTTTATATTAACTGTTGGATAATTATCTTAGATAAGTTTAGTTAGCTCAGGAGATTATCTTGTAGGAGATAAGTTTATCTTTTAGTAGATAAGATGTAATATAGATAGGATAAGCTAGTATATACGAAAAATCCAGTAGTTTAGTAGTATTAGAATAGATTATACTCATGTATAAATTACATATAATCAGAGAAATAAAGTGGGTTTTCTTCTGATATTTTCCATACCGTCTTGTTTCATGGTATTAGAGCTACCGATTCTGGTAGCCTAATTTTTCTAGCCATATCATGGCTAGAGTTCAACCAACCTTTGGTTCTTTTGATGAGTCCCAAACCTCATCCTAAACACCTAGTTACGTAATACCTTCAATCCAAACTCTATCTCTTTTATTGATAATCATTCGTTGCAAATCACGCAACATTGATTAAATGAAACGAATTTCTAAGAATGGTCCTAGTCAGTCATGCTCGTAATCAAAGGAAGAGACAAGGTTGGATATCTAACAGGAGCAATTCCTCAACCACACGAAACAGCAGTCACTTACGATGCTTGGGAAGCTGAGAATTCTATTGTCATGGCTTTGCTTATGAATTCAATGGAGCCAAAAATAGGAAGAACCTACCTATTTTGCAAAACTACAAGAGAAATCTGGGTGGTTGTGCAAGAAATATATTCTGATTGGAAAACAGTACTCAGTGCTTTGAAATCATATCAAAAATCAGAAATACTCAACAAGGTTATATGTTGATTACCAAGTATTTTAACTTACTCACTGAATTATGGCAGGAGATGGATCTATCTTATGCAGTAAATTGGAAGTGTTGTATTGATGCCGAAAAGTATGAAAAATTATTGGAGAGGAGAGAGTTTTTGATTTCTTGCAGGGACTTAATGTTGGACTTGATGAAGTACGAGGAAGGTTACTTGGTTTAAAACCATTGCCATCAATCCAAGAAACGTTTACTGAGGTTCATAGAGAAGAGAGTAGGAAAAAGGTCATGCTTACCTCACACTTTTGAACAAACCTCTCAAGACTCAGCTTTAGTGGCAAACTCTCGAAAGGAGTCTACTTACCAAACCCGAGAGCAAGAAACCAAGAACAAGCAGCGATGTGGCCATTGTGATAAGCCCTACCACACTCGTGAGACCTGCTGAAAATTACATGGGAAACTATCTGTCAGTCAATTCACCGAGGACATGGATTGTATTGTGACGTTCTTTCCATCTCATTGTGAATTTTAGGACTGGTGTTCGGGGAAAGGCAGTTCTGAGAAGAAAGATGGGCTTTACTACTTCTCAGGAAAGAGTACTCCTACTGAATCTAAATCACCACCTAGGATTTCCTTTTCAGTTATGTCAAATTCTGATGTTATTTTATGACATCAATGCCTTGATCATCCCAATTTCCCATATTTGAAAATCTTATATCCAAACCTTTTCATCAATAAAAATCAAATTTCTTTATATTGTGAGCAATGTGTCCTTGCAAAACAAACCAAAAATACTTATCCCATACACTCATACATACCCTCAAAACCTTTCCAATTAATTCATAGTGATATTTGGGGTCTCGCTAGAGTTACAAGTCTAACCGGTACTTGTTGGTTTATCAGTTTCATTGATGATCATACAAGGGTATGTTGGGTATATCTAATGAAAGACAAATCTGAAGCCTATCATATCTTTAAACAATTCCACAAACTCATTCAAAATGTATTTCAGACCTCTATTCAAGTAGTACGTACAGACAATGGGAGAGAATACTTTTCAACTGATTTTATTCAATATCTCAATAAGAATGGGATCACTCACTAGGGCTCTTATGCTTATACCGCACAACCAAATAGGATAGCGGAGAGAAAGAATCGTCATCTTTTAGAGGTAGCCGGATCTATGATATTTACTAACTTTGTTCCAAATTCCTATTGGGGAGAAGCCATTCTAACTGCCTCATACTTGATAAATCATCTTCCTTCAAAAACTCTTAAATTATGAACCCCATTAGGTGTTCTTCTAGAACAATTTCTTCACATTAAGCTCTTTAATTCTCTTCCTCCTAAAGTCTTTGGGTGTACAATTTTCGTAAACAACAATCAACCCAGCAAACTTGACCCACGAGCTATTAAATGTATGTTTGTTGGGTACTCACCCACTAAAAAGGGTTATAAGTGTTTCTCACCTTGTACAAACAAATTCTTTGTTTCATATGATGTCACTTTTTTCAAAAAACAACCATACTTCACCAATGCCTCTCTTTAGAGGGAGACATCCAATGAAGAGATTTATTAGGACCCAAGCGTATCACTTCCTATCTCACAAGCCTTCCTACAAAACCCACAAACATCGCAAACACCTACCATTGAACCTGAAACTGTCTAGTCCAATTCAGTGGGAGAACCAATTCTCGAAAAACCAACCTTAGTGTATTCTCGAAAGCCTAAAGCTTCTCAACGTGGCCAATAATTGGTCCAAGAATCGACTCCTAGAGAGACTATGGTAAGTGACTTAGATGTGCCAATTGCGCTACGAAAGGGGGTAAGATCATGTACTAAATATCCTGTTTCAGATTCTTTGACTTACTCAAAGTTATGTTCAAAGTTTGAAGCTTTCACTACTAAGCTTTGAAAGTGCAACAATTCCAAGAAATGTACATGATGCATTCAAAGAACCTAAGTGGAAGGAAGTTGTACTTGAAGAAAAGAAAGCTTTACTTGATAATAAACCATAGGAGATTATGGATCTACCCGAAGGGAAAAAGGTGTTTGGTAGCAAGTGAGTATTTACCGTGAAGTATAGGGCAGATGGAGAGATTGAAAGGTATAAGGCTAGATTAGTGGCTCAAGGCTTTACACAAACCTATGGAATAGATTATGAGGAGACATTTGCTCCAATTGTGAAGTTGAACACAATTAGAGTCCTATCATTGGCTGCAAATTTAGATTGGGAACTCTATCAACTCAATATTAAAAATGCCTTCCTAAATGTTACAGTAGATGAGGAATTATATATGAGGATACCACCAAGTTTTGAAACCGACGAAGGAAGTGGAAGAATTTGCAAACTAAAAAAATCCTTATACGGCCTCAAACAGTCTCCACGAGCATGGTTTAAGAGGTTCAGTGACACTCTTTGTAGGTTTGGATACAAACAAGGACAAGCTGATCCCACAATATTTGTGAAGTGTGGAAAAAATGGATAGAAATCCATCTTGATCGTGTATGTGGACAATATTATAATCGCAGGCGATGACACTAGTGAGATCAATGTTCTTAAACAAAAATTGAGGCTGGAATTTAGGGTAAAAGACCTCAAAGCATTAAGACACTTTCTTGGAATGAAGATTGCTAGAAATAAGGAAGGTATTTTCATATCTCAATGAAAATACATTCTTGATTTATTGGAGGAAACAAGAAAGATGGGTTGCAAACCTATGGGAACTCCACTGGAGAGAAATTGGAAATTCAAGAAAAATGAAAAAGATCCTCCTGTTGACAAAGGAAGATACCAAAGGTTAGTAGGAAAACTTATCTATTTGTCA
>JANITW010000010.1:12138653-12160929 GCA_027564335.1 Erythroxylum williamsii | reverse complement strand
TAATATGATATATATTGATTGATGTGTTTCAAGACTTCCAACATCTTGATAGTTCATACATATTTGATACTTTATAAACCCCTCTCAAAAAACATGAAGTATATATTCTATGGAGCATATATTCCATCAAGTAATGTCTAAGTGGTCTCAAGATGTGTCCACCATTTGTTCGTGGGTGTCCGACATGGACACGTGTCCGACACGCAGACACAGCTCCATTTTACCGTATCTGTGCTACATAGTGTGTAAATATGTTAAATTAGTAAATACTATTTAGTAAATAAGTGACTATAGATATTATACATATAAGACTTTATTGTAACCTTTTTTAATTTTATTAACTTTTTTATATGTAGCAACAAATTATTATTATGGTTGTCTTTTTATATTAGTAAAGACAACACTTTAAAAACTGTTACGTTATATTAATTGTTAGCTATAAAATTTTAAACTATTGCAAATATTTCGTTGCTTAAAGCTATTTTTGCCGTAGTGGGCTGTACTAGTCCATCATATATATCTACATTCTTTACATGTTCATACATCTGTATTCTTTACATGTTTTCTCATATTTATTTCTTAGTCTCTACATCACTCAAAGTAATGCTTCAAATTATGTCTCTTAACATATTAATTATTTATAATCTGATCAGTATAATAACTATTTGGTAAAAAAAATTATATCTTTTCACTTGGAGGCTTATTTTTGTCTTTCAGGTTTAACTTTCACCATTTTAATCTTTGACCTTTTAGCACTCAAAATAATGAGCTATAAAAATCAATTTAATTTTGATAATCAAAACTAGGTCTTGCGTACCTACACAAGCTGGAATAGCTCAGTTGGTTAGAGCGTGTGGCTGTTAACCACAAGGTCGGAGGTTCAAGCCCTCCTTCTAGCGTCTTTCGTGTTTTTACTTTTTAATCTCAAAATACTAAAAAGCAAAACCGTGAGCGGCAGGATTCGAACCTGCGCGGGCAGAGCCCACATGATTTCTAGTCATGCCCGATAACCACTCCGGCACGCCCACTGTTGGTTTGAGGATATTAATATTGTTTTATATTATTAGTAACAATCGGAAATTCCTCTCCATTAACATCATACTTATTTTTGTTGTCAGTGTTTTTTAGGACCTTTACCAATATCTTGAAATCACTCCTGAAATATTTGAAACCAATAACAATTGCCTTCTCATAACTCTTGTTCACCCCAATGTTGGGTCTATGCTTCTCCAATATGAGAGTGATGTACTTTTATAGTTCTTCATTCCAACTTGTGAAGTTGCCAAACATGTAAAAAGGAAAGGATTTTTTTTTAAACCCAAATAAGAAAAGAGAACTCAAGTTAGTGATGGCAATTTTAGCTTCCTTTAATTGAGATTTTTTTAAATCAATAATGGGAGCTATATTTTGATTATTCCGAAAAGGAAAAGATGTGCTAGCTATTTGGGAATCATCCAACGAAGAAAAAATGTTGATACTTCCAAAAGCTTGAGCAGTAAACCAAATTGCTGAGCTAATTAATCCTGACATTTGAGCTGAAGGCAGCTGAGTTGTTCACTAACTTTTACACTGAAATTTGTCTAGCGCTCTTTGGTAGGTCCTAATTAGATAAGAGGCCCACACGTGCAATGACCAAAAGAACTAAATTGGACGATAATGGAGAATTCTGGTGTAGGTTGGCATCATGTGATTGGGTAGGGGTTATGGCTTTCATAGACTTGATGCAATCTCACCTGTCTGGTTCGGTCGCAGACATTAACTAACCCACAAACCTATATGCGCCTTAGGTGGGGAACCCAAATGGGTCTCCTCTTTTATTAATAATAAAGAGGCGCTTGATTTATAAAAGACAATAAGAATAAGAATGAGAATAAATATAGTAAAAAATAGGAATGGATATAATCATTATAATTATAATAATTGGTTAAGATGAAGAAATGATTACTATTATCATTGATAGTAGTTAGTTTGTTAAAAATAATAAGAAATAAAAATTTGTTAAATTTTTGTTTTATAGCAAAATTTAAATACATTTTAAATAATTATTTTTAAATTATGAACCCTAATTATAATGACAAAATATTTAAAATTAAGTATATTGCGATTTTTCCTTTCCAATAGCTCTCGAAGAAAAAAATACTCAAATATTTTCTTGAATCAACGTATCATTAGTTATATAATATCCTCAAAATATAAATTAATCATCCAAAATATTGTGCAATTTATCGACACAACTATAATATCCTTCATTTCATTACTACAGTAAAATCAAGTAACATAGTTTAATACAATTTACATTCATCTAATAATACAAATGATATTATATTTTAAGTAATTAATGAATAATATTTTAATTAATTACATTGTAATTAACTAATTATATTTTAATTAATTAATTATATTTTAATTAATTACATCTTAATTAGCATTTTAATTAATTAATTATATTTTAATTAGATTTTAATTAATCATGTAATTAATTATATTTTAATTAACTAATTATATTTTAATTAGACTTTAATTAATTAATTAGATTTTATCTTGATTAATTATTTTAATTAATTAATTAATTAGATGTTATCTTCATTAATTTAAATAATTAATTAATTATATTTTAAATTTTAATTAAATATATTTTAATTATATTTAATTAAAAATTAAAAAATTTAGTGTTGGTAGGAATCAAACCCATTCCTCCCAAAAATGGAGGGTATGAACTATTACCTTAAATTTGAGTATAAAAAAACTATTCATTCAATCATAATAACCAACTAATCATCACCATTCATCCTATTCCCATTTATTTATTCTCATATCTCTTAACCAAGTACTCCTACTTATCAAGATAATCAACTCTCGTGAAAGTGTCAGCAAATTCACATTTGTTTTCGTTTTAAAAAATGTGTTTGGAGATATGGGATCAAAATTAGGTATTTTTTGTATTTTTTATATTTAATCTTAAATACATAACTAAAATAATATCATTTAATTTAAAAAAATTTAATAATACATAATCTTATTTTTAACAGCAGAAATAAAAACTAAAGAGTTGGAGAGTTAACTTTAACGTTACGGGTTTTGGATTTGCCATTTACTAGTTACTCCCTGTTAATGGCTAAAGAAGTATTAACTTCTGCGATTCAAATTCTGTTTTACAAATTGAAAAGTATAAATGCAATTTTCAGACTTGTTTATATACTTCAAGTACGAATGAGCATCTTTTGGGTTTTTTGTGAGTTAGCATTAATGAGCATCTTTTGGGTTTTTTGTGAGTTAGCATTAAGATCTTCGTCATCTCAAGGGATTTAATTTTATAATATTTGAGTAAGTGCTTCTTTTGTTAAGCTTTTAAAGGGTAAATAAGTACATTTGTTAACAGTTAATTTTTAAAAAAAATAAGTGTTTGACAAAAAAGTACTTTTTTTTAGTGTGTATAATTTTTTTATAACTAAAATCCAACTTTTTAATAAGTTCAAATTTAGAGCTTATAAAAAAAAGTACATTTTTAGGTAGATTTTTTAAATCAATTAATTAGTTTATTTTTAGTCCCTTTTGTCATTATATTTTACATATAATTCTCACAGTATCCACAAACACATATTCGCATTTATTTTGAGATTATATAATATTATTTAATTTTTTTTTATATTTTTAATATTAATTTTTTATATTAATTTTACTTATGTTATAATTTATATAAAAAATTTGGTTATATATATTTTTATTTATGTTTCATACTGTTTAAAATTATTTAATAATTAATATATTGTGCTTTGTATATTATTTAATATATTTAAAATAATATTTATACACATCAATAATTTTTATTACAAAATAAAATATAATTAAAATTAAAAATACTTTTTATTTTTATATTGTTAAATAGTTCATTGTATGAAATTCTTTCAAAAAAAGTTTTTTTTAAATGATAATCAAATAGTTAACTAATTTCTTAGAAAAGCTCTTCTCAGAAAAGCACTACTGATAGAAACTCCACTAATATAAGTCCATCCAAACAGACACTAAATCAATTTTACAACTTTGATATTTATTGATTTCTGTTGTTATATATTTTTTGTAAACCTGTCATTTTATTGAGTCAAAGAAAAAGAAAACTTTACATTCATATAAATTAATTTATGCATCATCTTACTATAAAATACAAATGCTTAATTCAATAAATAATTTTTTATATTAAGACGTAATGTAAATATTATGAATTTAAAAGTGTATATTTTATAAAGTTATTTTTTGACAAGATCTGTTAGATTATATAATTTTATGAAATTAAAAATTTATATAGTAAAGATTTAATTATTCTCAATAATAAAATTTTAGTTGTATTATTATTAACAACTAAAGGTATTTTTTAATCTTTGTTTGAGAAATAAAAATTAACTATAACAAAAAAAAACTTAAGTAAACGTAAAAGACTGATAAGATAACATGTTATTTGTTTTAAAAAATCATTTCAGTCCTCAAACTTTTATTCCAAGCGCATTTAAGTCTCTGAACTTAAAATTTTACTAAATGAATCTTCAAACTAACATTGTAGTATCATCTAATTTACTATTGCATATGTCATACCGAAGTTAATACCAATCTGGTTTCTTGTATGATAACCGATACCAATAAATAATGGATACTATGTTGGATAACTTTTAAAATTTTAAAATAGTTTCTTAATTTATAAAATTTAGGGAAAGAAAATTGAGATTTTGTTTAACTTTTAATGAGAAGCTAAATCATGATCCGAAGGTAGTCCTAACTGATTTTTGAACAAATAAATTTCTTTAACTTTTCATTTGACATGTAACATCATATTAACATGACTAAATCAATTGCAACATCATATTTTAACAATTGAACCTGCCAATGATTAATGAGTAATATCTCCTAAGGTTGGATTTAGATCAAGATTAAGTACATTCACTATGCACATTCTTCAATTCCACTCAATTCCCAAACATGCAATAATTATACATTTTTAAGTCTGCTTAAAATTACCAATTACATAAAAATTTACACGAGAGCTTATTAATTATAGTATAACAATAATAATAATATTTAGTGAAAATCTCGTTGAAATACAAAATTTGGAAAGGTCCAACCATACGCAATCTTACCCTTGTATAGTGAAGAAATTGTTTTCGATATAATCACATATAGTGCAAATTAATAAAATTAATAATAACAAAAATATTAATAAATACCTATAACTAAACATATAAAATTATGTAATACAATATATATATAGATCACAGTAAAGATTAGTAGGATAAGATAAACTAGGATAAAAACAGACAAGTACAAAAATAAATCAGATAAGCCATTACAATAAAATAAATGGACTAAGTAATAAACTACTTAGGCCAAATAATTAAGAGAAAAGTATTACATAATCAAAATATTAATGTTGTTAATAAAACGAATGACTAGAAGGAAAAATTTTATAAGACTTAAGAGAACGATAAAGATCTCTCTACATGAGATCTATTATCTGTATCCTAATACATTAAAGTTTTTTTTTTATTGTGAGTTATATCATTAGTAAGCTCTAGTAAGATCATATCATTCTTGATCACTTCATCTTAGTTATTTTTAGGTATCTTTTTTTTTTTACATTCTCTAAGTAATATTGTCTTACATCTTTTCATGAAGTGTCTGAGTGCCTCCTTTTAATATTTCTAAACCACCTAAGTTTTGTCTCTCTTAATATATCATTAATACTAGCTACCTTTCATTTTTCTTACAATACATTCTTGACCTTATTTCTTCTAGCAAGATTACGCATTCAATAGAGCATCCTCATCTCTGCCACCATTAGCTTACAACTACGTATTTATTTGATGGACCAACATTTTGCCCATATAGCATAGTAGAACTAATCACTAAACGATAGAATTTACCTTTAAACTCGAGTGATATCTTCTTGTCATATAAAATTTTTGATGCAATTCTCTGTTTAAGTCATCTTGATTTGATATGGTAGACTATATTCTAATCGATCTCTCTATTGTTTTGGATGATAGACCCTAAGTATTTAAAGTACTTTTTACATGGCATAACTTTTGAATTGACCTTTTATCTCCACACCATCCTATGACCTAAAAAGATACACTCTAAATACTCAGTTTTAGTTCTGCTCAATTAAAAACCCTATACTCTAATGTATACTTCAAATGTTCTAACTTGACACTGACACCCTCTTTTTTCTCATATATTAAGACAATATTGTCAGCAAACAATATATAGCAAGGCACATCCCTTTATATATTCTTTATGAGTCCATCCATTACTACTGTAAATAAAAAGGGGCTTAATAAAGAATCTTTGTGTAGTCCAATATCGATAGAAAAATTATCAGAATCTCCTCTTACAATAATAAAACTAAATAAAATAATAATAATTAAACCAAAATTTAATATCACAAAATGTTGAAATCCTAGTCCCCGATTATATCATACCCAAATTTATGAGAGAAAGAAGGGATATATAACATAGAAGATGATGACTGATGGTGGAGAAGAGAAGATGATAATGACGAGGGGAAGAACAAAAGATGATGAAAATGAGGGTGAGATTAACGATTGGTCAGGCCGATGATTGGTGGAGATGTGAGATTGAAAACCAAACGAGACGGAAAGGAGATACCGACGATGAATGACGGCAAAAATCTACAAGAGGCGGACGTGATAGTGGCAAATCACATGACAACGAGGGAGATGATGATTTGGGGATTAAAAAACAATATGTGAGACTAAGGTGAGAGTGAAAGGGAGGGGAAAATAATTGTCCTTTTTCAATTTAGTCCTAATTATTTTTTTAATTTTCATTTTTAGTCTAGTATTAATCTAACATATATAATACCAATCAGTACTTAGTGATTAGTAAACTTTAGTATAGTCTAACATTCAACTCTAGTATGGTATTATAGGTTTTAGTATTGTTTTCCAATAGGAAATGTACGATATCCATATCTTTGATCTAAATTCATATTTTAACTTGATATGGAGCAGGACTTCGACACTCTCTTGGGTGTGTAAGAAACAAAAATAATAAAGATTATTTAGTTAAAAAGGTTTTGAAAGATAAAAAATTTTAAGAAAAGGTTTAAATAAGTCCTTTAATCAAAGCTATAAATTTGCTTTTAAACCTTTTTCTTCTCAAATAAATCCAAAATTAATTTAATAATACCATTTGAGCCAAAATTTCAAGCATGTTATAAAATATGATTTAGAAACTATAAATTAATAAAAATATATTTAAAATATTTTAAAATAAATAAAAATTAATTATTTATCTCTTTTGGAATTTCTTTTAAATTTAGTTATTTGACGTTAAATATTTATTTGTATTTTTATATGATGCATACATACATATAATTTTTATAAATACATCAAACTATTATTTATTTAATATAGTTTAAATATGTAATACAATATAATGAACTTATAAGTCCACTCATTCTCAGACATGTAATAATTAATAAATTTATAAGTCCATGTATATTAGAAAATTACCAATTAAATGAAAAATTACGCTAGATGTATCAGTAACAAAACTAAATAAAATAATACTAATTACACCAATCTTCAATATTATAGTATGTCAAATCCTTAATCCCTAATTACATGATACCAAAACTTACAAAAGACAAAATTGAGGACATAGAAGATGATGACCGGTCACGGAGAAGGGAAGATGACGACGGCTAAGGGGAGAACAAAATATGACGACAATAAGGGCGAGACTGATAATCAGTCACAATAAGGACGGGGTGGAGATATAGGATTGATTCAAATCGATTGAAAACCAAATGACAACAATAAAACTAAATCAAATAACACCAATTACACCAATCCCCAATATCACAAAATTTCAAAACTCTAATCCCTAAATTCATAATACCAAAAGTTACGAGAGATAGAAGAAAGGATATTGAAGATGTAGACTAGTGGCAGAGAAGATGAGATGATGATGAGGAGGAGGACGACGATGATTAGCAAGCAGGGATGTTCTTATAGTTTTATAAGTCCTGGGCAGTAACAAGATAGTAGTATGATACATGTGCATCATTCAATGCTTCCCAATCCTAGTATTATTAGTCTATGGTGGATATTATAGCCTCTTACGATCCAATATACAAAGCTCGTTCGACTGATGACTTAAGATGTAAGCTTTTGAGTTACTAAGTTTTTGAAATTAAGGTTATTTGAAAAAACAAAGAAAAATAGATTGGGCTACTTATGGGTGTTCAATCATATGTGATGGTTGGACAAACTAGAGACATGAGTCTATTGTTATTATTTTGGTTTATTCTGCAAATGACTCAATGTTTTTGAAGTCTATTGATGCTTTTAGCCTTATTAGGAATACTGATACTTTATTTGAGATATTTGATAAAGTTGTGAATTAAGTAAGGCCAGAAAAAATTATTCAGTTAATTACTGACAATAATTTGCTTATAAAGTGGCAATAAGGAGGTTACAAAATAAGTATAATTCTTTTTTTTTTTTGGACTCCTTATGTCACAATTACATTGGCCTAATCCTGGAGAATATAAGAGATCATATGTTTTTTTTTTTATTGATAAGACTATGCATAAAGCTAAAAAAGTGACCAAGTTCATCTATAACCATGCATGGCTATTGAATTTAATAAGAAATGAATTTACCACTAGTAGGAATTTATATCGTTCTACTGTGACAAGATTTACAATGAATTTCTTATCACTTCAGTATTTTGTCATGATAAAGAAAGAGTTAAGACAAATGTTTATAAGTAATAAGTGGGTTACTTCTCAGTATGCTAGGCTTAATGCTGGATTAGAGGTTTCTAGAATTATACTAGAAGACAGTGAATTTTGGTCTTAATGTCAATTTGTTATCCGAGTTTATGAGCCTTTGATGAGGGTACATCGTTTGGATAATAGTGAAAAAAAGGCAATAATGGGTTTTTTTATGATATCATGGAGATGGCGAAGGAAGTAATCAAAGCCAATATGAAGAATATGTATTCTTTATAGACACCATATCTTGCAGTCATTAATGAGAGATGGAAAAGACAACTTTCTTCTCCATTTTTTTGTAGTTGGGAATTTTTGAATTCTAATGTTTATTTTAGAATGAATTTTACAAAGAAAGCTTAAGTTAGTAGAGGAATACTATTCACTATTACTACAGTTGTTGCCTATGAGAGATATAAGATATTCCGAGCTCACAAATGGAGCTTTATAAGTAGTCTTTTGGAGATTTTGGATTGCTAATTACTATACGACAAAGAACAAACTTTCTCCAAGTATTAGTTATTTCCCTTTTTTATTTGTTGAAAATTAATTAGCACTTTATTTTGTTTATAACGCTACTTTATTGTCTTATGACTTATAGTTTTCTAATGGGATCAATTCAGAAGTGGTGTTCTAGAATTACAAAGGTTTGCAATTCGATTCTTAAGTCAATGTGTGAGTACAATAGGTTGTGAACAAAATTGGAACACATTTGAATTTATTCATTATGAGAAAAGGAATAGATTGGAGCACAAGAGATTGAATGACTTGGTATTCGTTTGTTACAATTTAAATCTTCAGGAAAGGTATGTTATTATCATTATTAATTTTTATATAATTTTTTAATAACTAAATTTTATTGTTTACTAGGACTCTGAACAGAACAAGTAGTTTAGTAGATCTAATTTGCATTGATAATATTGATCTTTTGATAGATTGGGTTTATGAGGAACCAGGTTTAGTATATGTGAATGACTTGGAAGATAATCTTGGTTAGGAAACCATTGACATGTCGTTTGATGCATTGAATTTAAATAATGACGATAATGAGACTCCTCTAAATTATGAGAATTTTGAACCAAATGATAACCAGGGTCAGTGTAGTTATAGCATATATCCTCCCATAGATGATTGAATAAAGTTTCAGGTTTTGTTTTTCCTCTTCTTTTCATTTTACTTATATGCGATGTATATGTTAAATTCTATAAATGTACTGTAATTATAAATATTTTTGTTTCATATTTCACTTCTATTTGGTTGTTTCTTCATCACGAACTCTTCCCGTAAATTGTAATAGTTTGAGAGTCAGGGATATTTATTTTTTTTATTGGATGTTTTAATGTAATTATTATTTATTATATGATGAAATTATAATATTTTTATTGTTCTTAATTTTATATTCGTAGGATAATGAATGTCTTTTTTATATTAACTTTGGTTATTATTTATATATGAAATGTCTTAAAATTATTGTTATTTCATATTAATTGTAGTTATTATTTATTATTATGATTTTTTGAAAGCAGGTTGATGTAAACTTATAAAATATACAGTATAACTGTACAATATAATCATGAACTATTTTACAATTTAAAAAAAAGATTAAGAGGCCATTTCATAAATTTACAAAAACTTATCCCTTCAACTAATTCATAGCAACGTTAAGATTGGGCAAGTTTCTCTTTTATCGTTTTAATTCCTTTACAACACTTGCTTTTATAAGAATAGATACAAGTATGGTACTTATTTTGAATTGAATTACTTTGGATTACAATATTCAATTAAAGTCAGAAAAAAATTATGGGTCTAAAATATGTTTGCATATTCTAATCTTGTTTTTAAAAAGACAAGGAAAAATGTACAAATATTTTCTCTAACGTTTTATGTTAACACATTAATCTTTAATATTACTAAATATTCATAAATTTTAATAATTTCTTGAAGAATTGTTCTTCATATGAATAAGCTTTTGTTGTTATTGCGTTAAGAAATGTTAAATTTGAAATTGTTACAAGTTTTATTCAACGAACATTTAATTAAAATAAAACAATTTATTTAATTTTATGCCAAAATCTTAATAATAGATTTCTTAGCCTTACCTTAAAAGACATTGATAAATAACGAAACTAAACCAAAGGAGAAAAAAATGGTATATTGTACCAAGGAAGCACAAAACAATAAGGATCATTAATTACATAGCTGAAAATTGTAAGTTGTCAGCATGTTGATATCATTAACATTAATGATACGAAAATGGCTAGATGCACTTTCCATTTTAGTCCCTTTTAAAAATTCTGATACTCTAACCATGCTAAAACTTGAAGATATTGCAAATTAGGGTCATTCCATCGCATAGTTAATTTTAAAATTAGATCGGTAAGGTAAGAAGTTTATAATTTAAAAAATTTAACTAATATTAATATATTATAAAATTGATTAAAAATTAAATAAAATTAAAAAATTTAGAATATAATTAAAAAAGATTGTTATTACTTTTCGAAGAATTTAACGTCTAAATAAAAAAGTGTTTGTTAAATAAAAATTAATTGATTTATTTTTAATTTATATGAATTAATTAGTTAACTAATAAATATATCATTTTTAACAGCAATAATTATTAAATTAAATCAAACATAAAAGTTTAAAAATGAATCAAAACATTAGAAAATTAAAGTTTTTACGATTAAATTAACAAATCTGTTAAATTTTTTAATCATTTCTTAACGATCACCGAATTGGGGATGGTCAAATTCGATAAAACAAAGCTGAGGATCAGATTCTCTGGTTCACTTTTTGTGGATCAATTCTAATCCACTTTATCTGGTCCCTCTATTTATGTAGGACCCATATAAATAGATGGATCAAATAAAGTGATACAGAGTAGGTCTACAAAAAATAGACCAGAAGATTTGAAGCCACAAAGCTGAGGGCAGAGGTGAAAAAGAGAGTTGCACTTGCGTGCTCCCACACACAGAGGATCATTAAGATAGTAGTGTATCCACAAACTTAAATTGAAGAAGGTGTTAAACGTGAAGGTGAGAACCATGGTTAAGCTCTAGTCTGAAACAAACCCCTGATTAGGACAAACTCATGGTTAATTTAAAACCCTATATAAACCCACCCACACTTGCCTAGCCACTCACTACAGTGTCCAAGCACAGAGCCAGCTCTCAAAGAGTTGCTCAGAACTTCCCCATGTGAAAAAACAAACGCCCCCTTATTCTTTCTATCAGTGCTTTTGTTCATATTATAGTAATAATGACCTTTTCCTGTTTCGGTGTCGTTTTTCTTGGTTAGAGGTTGCACGTACTGCTCTTTATGTTTTTGCCATAATTTTGTTGTTTATTTTGGGTGGTTTTTGGTGTGAAGCTGTGGTTTTTATGGCTCTGAGCGACTTTTGGAGGATGGTTTTATGTCGGTTTCTCTGATTGTTGAGCGCAATGTGGCTGTGTAGGTAACGTGTATGTTGTTAGGCTTTTGCACTGCGTGGGTTTGTTTAGGTCTGTCTTTTGATCAATCTCGGTGTTGCTTTTATGCAGGATGAAGCATTGATAGATCATTTATCTGTTGCTGGCTCGACTGGTATGGCTTTTACTATTTTCGGACCACATATCTATAGTATTTTTTTTTTTGTGCCATCATGATCCTTCGTCGTACAATGACATGGTTTATTTCGCCTTTACTTTCAAGGGGGCGTATGAGAATCGTATTTACATTTTATCATTTGTGTATTCGATTTTGCACCAAACCTTTTAATGAGTAGATTATAATGCTTCTTTTGCGTTGTTAACTTTCTTCATTCATAGAGTATATTGATAGAGAGGCCAGTGGTCCTACTCCTGGGTATATCTCCTCGTCTTTCATACAGAGGGTAAAATGGCTGATAGTGAGGAAAGTAGCGGCAAGTCGGGGAGCTCATCACTTTTGCTGCAGGACAACGAGAGTAAGATCAAGAGAAAATTAGTTAATCATTCTATGCCTAATGCAGTTGGTTCATCATCTTCCTTGAATGAGTACCATTCATATGAGTCATCAAAAGAGAAGTCCCAAAATTTACAGACTGATCTTGAGAGTGTGGAAGTAAGGCCGTCTCTACTTAAACTGACAGGCGAAGAGACTGACCTTGATGATTGGACTGACCCCATTGCAACAGAGTTTGAAGGACTATTGTTTTCTAATCTACGGTTAATCTTCCAGAGTGCAATCAATAAGATAGTGGAGTGTGGATATGCTGCAGATGTTGCTGAAAAGGCTATATCAAGGCTAGGCCTTTACCGCGGGGGTAAAGACCTTGTGTCAAACATTGTACACGATGCTCTGGCCATATTGAATGAAGAAAAGTGTGTAGATATTTCAATGGACATTGTATTTGAGAATTTGCAGCAGATGGTGGAATACACGATGATTGAGATGGTTAATATCCTTCGGGAGGTTAAGCCATCATTGTCTATTGGGGAGGTAATGTGGTGGCTGATAATGTGCGATATGAACATATCACAAGCCTGCACCTTGGAAGGCAGTCTAATGAATGAATTTAAACGTGACCAGGTCCCAGGTGAGAATTATCCTAATAACACTACCCGCTTGATGTCAGAAGGCCAAAGTTCTGAAGCTAGCTTTGAGAACCCCAAGGGACCAAATATTCCTAATTCCTCAATAGAAATTGCACCATGTAATTTGCCTGAAAAACTCAAGTTTAGCACTTTACGGAATTTTCCAATCCTTAAAAATCCTTCTGCTCTTAAAGGGTTGGCATCAGAAAAATCCTTGGATCCTGCTTGGGAATCTGGCCAGCCCAAATCTCAAGCATCTGCCTCTGCAGGAAAAGTAAAGCATGGCTGTAAGGTTCATAATAAGAAAGAAAATGTACCTCGGATCAAGTCCTTTGAGAGGTTTCAAAAGTATTATAGTAAACAGGCTTTCAGAGCTGGACACCTTGGTACTATTGGTGGTTTTCTTATGGATAAAGGGGTGAAGGGTTCATCTGAATTACCTGATGTGCATGCAAAAGACGATTCTTTAAAGGATAAGGCTAAAACAGAAACCCCTAAAACAGATAGATGCTATCCCGTTCCTGTCACTGTTCAATCTGTTCTCTGTGCTACAAATGACTCCTTAAATTCAACTAGAATGGGTACTGTATCTGCACCATCCAGAGCAGATACCCTGTTTCTGGCTTCTGAAGGAAAAAAAATTTCTTCGATGCCTGAAGAAAACCCCTCTGTTTATGCTAAGATAGCTGACTACCTTGCTGTAATTCCTTTTGATAAGTCTGTGGAGAAGTATGTCCCACAAGATGAGAAGGATGAACTGATTCTGAAGTTGGTTACTCAGGTTCCGGATCTACAGGATGAGCTTCAGAGTTGCACAGACTGGGCCAATCAGAAGGTCGCAGAGGCTTGTGCTAGGCTTCTAAAGGACATGCCTGAGCTCAAAGCATTAAGAAAGGAGAAGGGAGAAGCTGAACAGATTAAAAAGGAGAAGAAAATCTTGGAAGAGAACACCATGAAGAGGCTGTCGGAGATAGAATTTTGCCTAAAGAATGCCAATGCTCAGGTTGAAAAGGCCTTTTCTACTGGTTGCCGGCTTGAGGAAGAACAGATTCTACTGGAAAAGGATATAAAAACTGCTAAAGCTCAAGCTGTAGAGTCAGCTGTGAGTTGTCAGGAAGCATTGGAGAGGGAGCAGAAGGTCCTTAAAAATATTCAATCTTGGGAGGGACAGAAGGGCTTGTTACAGGAAGAGCTCAAGACTCAGAAACGGAAGGTGGCTGAGCTGCAGCAAGAAGTAGACAAGGAAAAAAATAGGCAGAGCCAAACTGAGGTAAACTTTTCAAGTATGAGATGCCATAGCCAACCAATAAATTGTGATGGCCTCAACCAGATGAAACTTCTTTTCTCTAAAAGAACATATGGGTGACAATTACTACAAGGCCTTTTTTTTTTCAAAATTTTCCTTCCAATAAAATAAGATAACACAAAGCCCTCGTGAAGTTTTTTTGTTTGTCAAGTGCAAGACGAATCTGGCCAGTGGGTTACATTGTTTTCGTAAATACCCCAAAACTAACTATTGATATGTCATATTTGAGTGATATTTATTCTGACGTCTACATTTGTTTGAGGATTTGCAGGCGAAATGCAAACATGAAAGGAAAGAAAAAGAAACGTTGCTTTCGCAAGCTGCATCTATAAGGAAGGAACGGTTGCAACTTGAAACTGTGGCAAAGACAGATGAGGATATAATCATACAAAAAACTGAAGATGATTTAAAGAAGCATATGGAAGACATCAAGAATCTTGAGAGTGAGATATCAGAATTGAAACTGAAGTCAAATGCTTCAACAAGAGCTGCTCTTATGAGGGTATTCGATGGGAACTATGGCACATCTGATAGTAAGGTTGTTGACCCGTCTATGAATGATGACCAGGACTCTTTACAGGTCACAACTTTTGAAGGCTTTGGAACTGGAGGTTTGAAAAGGGAGAGGGAGTGTGTTATGTGCTTATCTGAGGAGAAGTCAGTGGTTTTCCTCCCATGTGCACATCAGGTACTTTGCACAAATTGCAATGAGCTCCATGAAAAACAAGTGATGAAGGAATGCCCTTCTTGTCGAACTTTGGTCCAACACAGGATTCATGCCTGCTTTGCTAGTCAATAGGCGTTACACCTTTCTATGGAAATGCGAACCTAGCAAGTGACCGTCTTTAATTAATCTGTCAAATTCTTGGTTTCTTTTCGTTTTCTCATTGTCATGTGGTATAGAAGGAAAAGGAAAAAGACAGGAATAGTGAAAGTCAAATTATGAAACCAAAGTAGTTTCATGTCAGTTTCAACAAAAAGTGTAAATGCAAGTTAAAAGATTACATATGATGAAAGTAAATTTTACTTACCTCATTATGTTTTGTCCTTTTATGAAAAACTAGATTAGAAGCTAAATGACTGTTCGATTATTACACATTAGCCCTATAGGTTGAATTTGTTGAAATCCAAGTTGTTACAACATATTTTACCTAGACAAGTGCTTGGGTTGTATATGTTATGACTTGTATTATGGTTCTGCACTTGAACAAGAAACTAAGGTTTGCTTCTTGCTTTTTCATGAAATTAGATTGCCACCAACAAACATGTAATATCTTGTAGTTGATCGTCGAGCAGTCCTAGAATTAGCCGAATCAGCATTACCATAGGCCTTAATTGAAGAACGTCCATGGTTCTTGTATAAGAGTACTTTGCCAGGGTTGTGCTTAAAGTATTTCAAGATTTGAATAGTTGCATTTCAATTGTTGATTAGAGGGGATTGCATAAATTGACTTACTACTTGTATGGAATAAAATTTCATGTTTAGTAACTATAAGATAATTTTCCAATCAGTCTCTTATGATTTCTTAGATCTTGCAGAATTCTCCCTGGTTTACATCAAGTTTGATGTTAGGATCTATTGGACCACAATTTACATCCCAACAAGCCAACTTCGTCTAAGATATCAAGAACATACTTGCGTTGGGAGATACATAAACCATCTTTAGATCTTGCAACTTCAATTCTTAAAAAATACATTTTAGACCAAGATTTTTTGTTTGGAATTGTTGTCGCAGGAATTCTTTCAATCTATTAATTACGTTTTGATTATTACCAATAATAACAATGACTTCAACATAGATGATCAATAGAATTTTACCAGATCTTATATGTTGATAGAATACTGAATGGTCTATTCTACAATGCTTGAAACCAAATTTTTTTCACAACTGAACTAAACCGTTCAAACCTTGCCCTATGAGATTGTTTTAAATCATATAAAGATTTCTTCAATTTGCACACTTTCTCTCTAAGTTACAAACCTTGGAGGTTGCTCCATATAGATTGTTTCTTTTTTATTACCATGCATGAATGCATTTTTTATGTCATGTTGGTAGAGAGGCCAAGAATAAGTTTTGACCAAGGAGATAAAAATATAGACGGACACCATTTTTGCCACAGGAGAAAAGGTTTTAGAATAATCAACATAAACTTGTGTGCATCATTTAGCAACGACACAAGCCTTGACCCATTCGATAGATCCATCAACAAGAGTCTTAACAGTACATACCCATTGACAACCAACAATTGAGGCATCATGATAAGCTTTCAGGTGTCATTTGACCATAAAGCATTTAGTTCCTCTTATATAGCTTGCTCTACCTAAGGTTCAATATAGCCTTTATTATACTCTTAAGAATAGACAAACAATCCAGGTTTGATAAGAAAGAACAAAAGGAGGGGGACATATGGTTATAAGAAACAAAATTAGAAAGTGGATGATTGGTAAAAGATAATTTACCTTTGTTTAAGGCAATATGCCAATCTAGTCATTGTTTTCCAGATCTGGAGATAAATTAGGTGCTTAAGGAGAGGGCTCATTCAGATGATCATCTTCCATTTGACGAGGTTATCAGAAATAAACCTACAAATTTAATCGAGACAATTGATAAAAATAAGGAGGATCTTAATTTGTAAGTGAATTGTTTGAACTTTTAAACCAATTATTCGAGGAGTTGTCAAAAAGTGAGAGTAAATAATGATGAAAGCTTTTGATGTCTTGACTCCTAGAAAAGTATGTAGTGTTCTTGAAGAATGTCACATCTACGCATATAAAGAATCTTTTAAGTTAGGGGCTGTAATAATAATAGCGTTTTTGTGACCTTGAGTAGATACACTTAGATATAATTTTTCAACACCTGGCATTAGTTAGTGGACAAAATAGGCACATCTAAAGATACGAGGCAAAAGAGGGAACAAAAGGGTATTATGAAACATAACGACATAAGGGATCTGATCTTTGAGAGTGGTGGATAGCATTTTATTAATATGATAGCAAACAGTGAGGACAACATCATTCTAAAACTTTTTAGGGTCCTTCATCTCTCAAGGTTTGAGCAACTTCTGTGACATACCCAATTTTTCTTTCAGCAACACCCTTTTGTTGTGGTGTGTGAGAGAAAGAAGATTGGTGAATCATTCCACAATTTTTTATGTAAGACTTAAAGGATTTAGAAAATATACTATGGCATTATCACTTATGAGGATACGAACAGGACAACCAAATTGAGTCTTGACTTCAGAGTAAAAGGATTAGAAAATAAAAAACAAATCAAAATTTTCTTTCATTAGATATAGCCAAGTCATTTTAGACTAATCATAAAAAAATAACAAAGTAACAACATTTGAGTTTTAAGATAATATGAGATGGACCCCAAATATTATAATGAACTAACACAAAAAGGCGTTCGACTCTATTATTAACTTTAGATGGAAAAGCAATACAATGACAATTCCTAATTGATAAGATTCGCAATCTAAATGCAGATTTGAGTTCAAATTAGGAATCATTTTTTTTTTAATTTTTGGATGCATGGGTGACCAAGGAGACTATGGATTTGGAGGGGTGAACCAATAGCTGAGTAGGCAATTGAATAACTGACAAAATAATTGAGACCTCCATATTTATGTCCTCCTCCAATCATATTCTTTGTCTTCAAATCTTGGATAACAACAAAATAAAGGGAAAAAGAGATAAAACAATTCAATGATTTAGTTAGTTTACTAACAAACATTAAGTTGAAGGAAGTTTTGAGAATATAATGTTGCTAGTAATGTCATTGAAGGAGAAGAAAATGGAATGTCAACCTATTTATACTAGCAATGGAACCATTAGCAACAATAAGTTAGTGTGAGTCTGGTACATGAGTATTTGATCAAAAAATTTTAGGTTACCTGTAATATTATCAGTGGCTCCTGAATCTATAACATAAGGTTTGACAAAGGACAATATACAAGTTGTGTGATTACCTAGGTGAGAAAAAGACATAATTAGTATGGTTACTTACTTGGCTACTTGATATCGGAGAAAAGCTACATATTCTTCTTCAGAAGCCACCTTGTTTCCATTTGCTGAGGTAAAACCATCATAAGCCTCTAAAATATTAATAGACTGAGAGGGCTTTGGATGCAACTTTGGGTGTAAGTCACAACAATAGTCCCTAACATATCCATCCTTGCCACAATGGTTGCATTCCAATTGTTGATTTGAGGGGATTGCATAAATATACTTACTTCTTGTACGGAATAAAATGTCATGTGTAGTAACTATAAGATAATTTAATTTTCCAATCAGTCTCTTATGATTTCCTAGATCTTTTAAGAGTTCTCAATGGTTTACATCAAGTTTGATGTTAGGATTCACTAGACCATAATTTACATCCCAACAAGCCAACTTTGTTTAGGATATCAAGAACATACTTGTGTTGAGAGATAAAAATACCATCTTTAGATCTTGCAACTTCAATTCCTGAAAAATACTTTGTTAGACCAAGATCTTTTGTTTGGAATTATTGTTGCAGGGATTCCTTCAATCTATTAATTACGTTTTGATAATCACCAATAATAACAACAACATCAACATATATGATCAATAAAATTTTACCAAATCTTATATATTGATAGAACATCGAATGGTCTACTCTACACTACTTAAGACCAAATTTCTTCATAACTGAACTAAACCGTTCAAACCTTGCTCTATGAGATTATTTTAAATCATATAAAGATTTCTTCAATATGCACACTTTCTCAAACTCTCCCTAAGTTACAAACCTTGGAGGTTTTTCCATATAGATTATTTCTTCTTGATTACCATGCATGAATACATTTTTTATGCCATATTGGTAGAGAGGCGAAGGAGATAAAAATATAAACTGACACCATGTTTGCCACAGGAGAAAAGGTTTCAGAATAATCAACATAAACATGTGTGCATCCTTTAGCAACAACACAAGCCTTGACTCATTTGATAGATCCATCAACAAGAGTCTTAATGGTACATACCCATTGACAACTAACAATTGAGGCATCAAAAGGAGGAGTAATAAGCTTTCAGGTGTCATTTGACCATAAAATATCTATTTCCTCTTATATAACTTGCTTCCACCTAAGGTTCGATATAGCCTTTATTACACTTATAGGAATAGACAAAAAATCCAGGTTTGATAAGAAGAACAAAGGAGGGGGAAATATGGTTATAAGAAACAAAATTAGAAAGTGGATGATTGGTAAAAGATTGTTTACCTTTGTTTAAGGCAATAGGCCAATCTAGTCATTGTTTTCCATATCTGGAGATAAATTAAATGCTCGAGGAGAGGGCTCATTCAGATGGCCATCTTCCATTTAACGAGGTCGTTAGAAATAAACCTACAAATTTAATCGAGACAATTGATAAAGATAAGAAGGATCTTAATTTGTAAGTTAATTGTTTGAACTTTTAGGCCAATTATTCGAGGAGTTGTCAAAAGTGAGAGTAAATAATGATAAAAGCTTTTTCCATCTTGACTCCCAAAAAAATATGCAATGTTCTTAAAGAATGTCACATCTACACATTCAAAGAATCTTTTAAGTGAGGGGCTGTAATAATAATAGCATTTTTGTGACCTTGAGTAATTGAGGAAGATACACGTATAGATAAATTGTCAACACATGGCTTTAATTAGAGGACAAAATAGACACATTTAAAGATACAAGGCAAAAGAGGGAACAAAAGGGTTTTATGAAACATAACGGTATAAGGGATTTGACGTTTGAGAGTGGTGGATAGCATTTTATTAATATGATAGCAAACAGTGAGGACAACATCACTTTAAAATTTTTTGGGAACCTTCATCTCAATTAATAAGGTTTGAGCAACTTCTATGACATACCCAAATTTTCTTTCAGCAACACCCATTTGTTGTGGTGTGTGAGAGAAAGAAGATTGGTGAATCATACCACAATTTTTTATATATACTCTGGCATTATCACTTTTGAGGATACGAATAGGACAATCAAATTGAGTCTTGTCTTTAGAGCAAAAGGATTAGAAAATAGAAAACAAATCGAAATGTTCTTTCATTAGATATAGCCAAGTCATTCTAGACTAATCATGACAAAATAATAAAGTAACAAAATTTGAGTTTTGAGATAATATGAGATGGACCCCAAATATTGTAATGAACTAACACAAAAAGGCTTTCGACTCTATTATTAACTTTAGATGAAAAACCAACACGATGACATTTCCTAATTGATAAGATTCGCAATCTAAATGTAGATTTGAGATCAAATTAGGAATTAATTTTTTTAATTTTTGGATGAATGTGTGATAAAGAAGACTATGGATTTGGAGGGCTGAGGCAACAACTGAGTAGGTGGTTGAATAATTGACAAAATAATTGAGACCACCATATTTATGTCCTCCTTCAATCATATTCTTTGTCTTCAAATCTTGGATGACAACAAAATAAAGGAAAAAGGAGATAGAACGATTAAATAATTTAGTTAGTTTACTAACAAACACTAAGTTGAAGGAAAATTTGAGAATATATAGTGTTGCTTGTAATGTCATTGAAGGAGAAGAAAATGTAATGTCAATCCTATTTGTATTAGTAATGGAACCATTAGCAACAATAAGTTAGTGTGAGTCTGGTACATGAGTATTAATAAAAAAATATTAAGTTACCTGTAATATTATGAGTGGCTCCTGAATATATAACATAAGGTTTAAGAAAGGATGATATACATGTTGACCTATGTGAAAAAAAGACGTAATTAGTATGCTTGCTTGCTTGGCTACTTGATATTGGAGAAAAGCTACATATTCCTCTTCAGAAGCCACCTTGTTTCCATTTGTTGAGGTAAAACTACTAGAAGCCTCTAAAATATTAATAGACTGAGAGGGCTTTGGATGCAACTTTGGGTGTAAGTCCCAACAATAGTCCCGAACATATGCATCCTTGCCACAATGGTCACATTTCCTTTGACCTCTTATGCCTTTTCCTCCACGACCATCACGATTACTTCAGCCTCCATTATCTCTTCCACTATTATGAACAATTAGACAAAACTTATCACCTTTTTCTTGTGTTGGTCCCCACAAGTATCTGAATACTGGTGAATATATCTCAACACGTAATGGAGCTTTAGTGTCACCGAGTATCTAGGCTTGAAGTGGTTCATATTCTTGTCTTAAACTAGTTAAGTATCTCATCTTGAATAACTTTCTCTTTCCTTTAGAAGTTGATCCTTGTTTGTTGTAATTAATTGGGCTGCTAAATGTTCTACAAATATATTGTTAATTTCTTAAAAAAAATTTGGTGTGGTTCTTCTCTCCCTACTAACACTTGAACAATTCTACAAATAAATCATAAATACAAGTAATATTATTAGAAAATAAAAGCCTCAAATACTCTCATGAATCTATTGCTGAGTTTACATGTTGAAACATGTCAGCAATATTTGGCTCCATGGTATTCTAAATGTAACATCCTATCACCGATTGGAAGGATATTTTAGTAAATTGGGACGGGTCAGGAGTATGGAACTATATCTCGGCATGCACATACATCATATAGCCTCTATGACTGATGATTGTTTTGCACATGCACATGGTATACATGCATTCATGACATTTCCGGCATAAGT
>JANITW010000010.1:12105323-12116143 GCA_027564335.1 Erythroxylum williamsii | reverse complement strand
ACACAATACCTATACAAACACACTCATTTAATTCCATTTAATATTGCTAATTTCTACCGAAAAATCGGGGTCCAACATGAAGAGTGGAGTGAGTATCTATCACTCTCGTTAATGTTTTTTAAATTAAATTGTTTGTTGATTTTGAATAAATATGCGAAGAATAGGTAGTTCATGGAGTATTATGAGTTTCAATTTTTTAGGTTGTGTTTATTGAAATGATCATTGATATCTTTGACCATTATTTGAGAACAATGTTGTTTTCATTATTTGTTCTTATATAGTCTAGTATTCTTTATTATGCTTGAGGACAAACATAGTTTAAATGTAGGGGAATTGTTGTAATTTTGTTGAATTTTGCTTGTATTCATACCTTGACTTTGGTTATAAATTCTTGTGTTTTTAATCAAAGTTTATGGTGAATTGAGTGAGAATGGTATGAATATTACATGAATGTTAATTGGATTGTCTTACAAACATTGCATGAAAATTAGAAAATTTTTACATAAAAATGGGTATGACATGTTAATTACATGTCACACCCAAAATTACATGTCATGACCATGTAAGTCACGGGTGTGACATTACACCTCCAGGGACAATGCAACTCACAGGTGTGTAGCTATGGTCACACCTGTGACCATGTAGCTTACGGGTGTGCCGCGATGGTCAAAGGGTGACAATGAGTCACACTGGTGACTGCCATATGCAACTCCGTGACCCATTTTTCCTTTAATTCATCAACTTATTATATGTTATGTGCAGAGGGAAAACTCGAAGACTTATACCTAAAACAAACTACAAATAGAACGAGTAAAGAGGGTGGCAAGTCATTGATACATTGGGACTCATTTTAAGATAAAGAAGAGATAGAGAAAAAGCATGGGAGAAGAGAGAAGAGAAAAGGGAGAGTCGGGTGAGGAAGAGAGAAACACAATAACAAGGTGAAAACAAAGTGAACATTTGACCATCTGGGGGAGAGCCAAGTAGAAGCAAAAGGCGAGAGCTAATGTAGGAAGCTTGAGAGGGGCAGGAGATCACCATTCAATCCTTGTTTGCTTATTATGTTCTTTATTTGTTGCATTGTTTCTTGTTATTTTATTGGACTCATTATTCTGTAGCTTAATCGACTTTTACTGTATAGCTTTTGATATTTCATTCGGTTATTTCCTTGGTTTATTGCTTAAATACTTCTCTTATATTGATAGAGATGAGATTGAAGTATTTGAATATGATGAATCTTGTTATTTCCGTGATGGACTGATCTCTTTTTCTTGAGGATTAATGTAGCTATTTTAGTCAAAAATGCATGATTGAGGGATTATGTTGTTGTCTTATGTTTGCTATAGTTTTTGAACTGAATGGATATACTAGCATGATCAAACTTTGCATCATTTTGGTATTAAAAGAAAGATCGAGAGATGAAGTTTAATATGGAACAAGAAACTATAGACGCTTAGGTTAAGAAATAGAAATATATTAACTTAAGTGGTAATTAGTAGTCAGGTTTCCTTAATTAATTCGGATGATAACTTGTTGAATACGAAATTAGACTTAGTTTATTATTTGAGTTGATCTTAGAACCCAATTCTTAATTTTAGTAAGATGATTACCCAATCATTTTCCCTTAGTCATCCATAGGAGATTAAATTCGTGAAATTAACTCTTAAGAGTTTCTCACTTTGATTAATCTATTTGTTTTTGCTTTTGATTAATTTTATTTACTTTTTAGTTTAAATTTGTGATTTTCTTTAAAGCCTTCACTCAAAAAATTGGGATAGAGTATTTAGGATTGCATATGTTTTTATTTTTGTTCAAGGTTAATTTAAGTGAATCAATTTCACCTTCATAGGAGATGACCCTAGGTACTCAACTACAACTACCTTGTATATATGCGAGTAGGATAACCTAGGTATTTTTAGAACTAATTTTTGGAACAATAACAACCCAATCAAAATTGGTGCCATTATTTGGGAACTATTTTAGTTTCTTAGTTTCTTTGTGTTATTTTACAGTCTACTACTAATCTCTTGTATTGTATAACTTATGCTTCTTAGATATGTGAATTGCAATATAATCAAGAAATTGAGAAGACAATGCATTATTTAAGGAAAAAGACTAAGTAAGAAAGCAATTAGTCACCTCCAAAAACAAAACTTGAGATAGATCTAACAATTGGTGAAGACTTTAATTTTTGAGAAGTTGACGAAAAGATGACAAATCCTAACACTAAAACATTGAGGGAGTTAGCAACACCAAAATTCAATCAATAATCCTTTTACATATGATTTCTAAGACTACTATAAGAAGTTGGAGAATCATAATTAATTTTAAGGGCTTCGACAACTCAATCAAAGAAGCATTTAGCTAGGGTCCAAGTGATGTGGAGCCTTGTAAAAAAAGATGAGCCATAAACGTAAAATGTGACTGTGTGTCGTAACGCTAGTCAAAATAAAATATCTAGACTACTACTATAGCAGTAATGAGTCTAGTTTGATCCCACAGAGAGTGTGTAAAGTTTATAAAATAAAATTAACTGACATTTAGACTTATTAGGGGATGGGGTTTGATTTTTTTTGAAATAAGAAAATAAAATGAAATTAATTAATAAAAAATTAATGAAAACATGCAAAAAATAATAAAGGTGGGGAATTCGATAGGGACCCGGTTCTTTGGTTCAATCTCGACCTATACCTTAATTAAGCATATTTCATTAATTTGTTGTTCTTTAACCTCTCCTAGCAATTATTAATCATGGATTAACAATTAACCTGAGTTTTCCCTTAAGTTTTGTTTAATCAAGATACGATCGTTAATTAAACCTAACTACTGAGCAACCTAGGATACGATCTCTATATTTAGTTAGGCAGTAGCATTACAAATTAGGAAAACTAATTAATCAAGGCAATAACTACATACAATGCGTCATTTAATCTAGGTCATGTTATCCCTAATGATTACGGATTATTAGTCGCTAATGAATTTCAACATAATAATTACGGATTATATCAAAATTTTAGCAATGGTTTTGCAATTAATGATTCAATGAACACATTAAAATCATCAACTCACAATACTCAATGGGTTCATATACAAATAATCGAATAATAATGAAAATCCGATTATCGATAGACAATACCCAAATCAATTAATATAGGATAACACAATCAATTCCTAATGAGAGAAAGAAACAACAAAATAATAAAAAATACTTAACCTGGGTTGTCGGCGTCGATGTCACCTCTGAACCGGTAGCCCTTCATGGGTCTTTCCCAAAAAAATGCCTCAACCCCTATTTCAATCCCTAGCTGAAGATCCCTTAATTTTTGTTCATTGTCATAAGCTTCAGTCTCCGCCAAGCCTCTCACTGTAGCTCTTCCATGTGTATTGTAGCTTATGGGACAGTTTAGGGGGGGTGTTTGGTCTACCCCCACACTGTTCACGCACAAACTTTCTGTGTAGCCTCCTCACCCAGCTGTTCATCTGCTCTCACGCCACTCCTCCTACTACTGGAGCTTCTTTAAGCTGCAAGCCGTAGCATCAAGCTGTAGCCGTAGCTCTCCACTATTTCACGCCCATGCCTGCGCTTCTCCTCCTGTGGATGCTACCGCACCTGTATATTGATTTGACAATTTAAGTTGCTACCTCCTTTAAAACCTCATGCTGTTGGGTCATGCCTCTGCGTTGTGCGTTTTGAGCAAAACACAGAACACTCTGCATTGTGGCCCACCAGTTTAGTTGTTGCCCTCTTCTACTTTTCACGTCGTTTTGTTTTTCTTGCACTGTTTTTTTTTAATCTTTCCAATTGCTGTGTTATTTTATTTGGCAACTTCTTGGTTGTTTTCTTTTGTGTTTTCCTTCTTGTCTTTTAATTTTCTTCTTCTTGCTTCATGAAGACAAGTAAAAATTAATCTTCAGAAAATGACCCATATGTAGGGCTTTCGACTCACTTTAATTTCTTTGATTCCAAATTATACCTAAAATCATATATGAATTAAAGTGAGTATCTTAAGCATTTTCATATCATTAATCGCTAAATGTAAATAGTTAAATATATCAACAATTAAACACATATCAAAATGGCAAATGGAAACTTTTTCTTGAAGAGTATTAATATGAGAAAGAATAAAGGCAAAGATTGAATTACAAAATTGGTAGTGAAAATTCTTTTATTGGTATTCATGACAATAGTGGGAATGTTTAGAGACAGTAGTATTTTTACCCAATAAGAAGGGAATGTTAATGTTACATCTGATGTTAGGAAAAGAAGAAGACAGGTGTCTAATTTTCTTGCACCATGAACAACTCTTAGCGCTCGGCCTTCAATCCGTAGTACCTTAAAATATAAAGAAACAACTCATAATGTGGATATGACAATGGCTAGATAGTGGTATGATTCAGGTATATCATTTAATGCTTCCCAGTCTTATTATTATCAACCTATGGTATATGTTATTTCCTTTTATAGTGCAGGGTACAAATCTTCTTCAATTGATGACTATAAAGGTAAACTTTTGAGTAGATCTGTTTGTGAAAATAAAAGTTATTTTGATAAAAGAAGAATGTCTTGATTGGGTGTTCAAGCATGTGTGACTATTGGACAAATAAAAGATAATAAATACATAATTGACCATATTTATACTTAATATTTGAGATATTTTTGGTGATATTTTGTACTTTTATTGTATATTTGATGCTTAATTTGCTACAAGCATGTTTATAGGTTATAATTGCTTTCATTGACCAAATGAAGAAGAATTTGGATGAAAACACAGCATAAAAACAAAGATTTGAAGCAAATAAGGGATACAGACTGTGTATAAGCCTAATCACTTCTCTTAAGTTGTGTAGAATTACGAATTTTGGGTATTTTGGATTATACATGGTCTAATACATAGACCGTTTATCTTTCTGAACCTAAAAATTACTATAAAAAGACGTGTTCGGAGGCAAATTGGGAGGAGTAGGTAGCTTAAGGGTTGATTTTGATTTAGATAAGAACATTGGTTTCATGTTCTATCATATGTAACTAAATTCTTTTAGTGCCTAAGTTAGATGAGCCCTAATTTTATGCAATAACATGTTTTGATTATTTTATTAATGTAATTGTTTGCATTGATGTATTGTAATTCAATTACGCATTTATTATATATTCTAATAGATCTGAAATATTATGGAATAATCTAATTTCATAACATAGAGATTGAGAAATCCTGTGTGTGAATATATCTACATGATTGGAAGGTGTCGATTGCAATCCTAGAAGAGGCCTCCATCCAAATAGAAGAAGTAGAGAAGTGGCAGGAGGTAATTGAAGAAGATGAGCTAGAAACCTTTGTCTAGGAAAAAGAGGAAAAAAAGTGAACAAAGGTGGTTGTGGAAGAAATGACAGAGGCACCAATTAAGGAAACTACTAATGAGGCATTGGTAGTGACCTTGACCTTAAATATGGAGGGTTCCCACTTTCACAAAGACAAATTGTTCAAGTCAATCGATGATTCATTGTTGGATCCCGTTTCTGGAACCCAACCCTTGCTTTGATACCACAATATGTTGGACCCCGCTTGTGGAGCCCAACTTCGGATCATGAAACTTGACCATCATCGGCTCATCTTTATAGTCTGATATTAAACATGTTGGACCTTGATTCCGAAGTCCAATGATCATTTCGGAGTCATAAGCCTTGAGTTGATAACCCTGTCATCTCACAAAAGTGGTGTGTTCACACTAGTCAATCACCAAAATCATAATTTGACTTCTTCACAAAAATTGAGGCTCTAAGTCTCTAGTTTAATTTGAATTAAGAACTATCTCAATTAGAGCTCTAAAGATCAAGATATGCTTGAAAAGCCAAAGTGTATTCATGCTCCGATCATGCTCTCTAAACCGACCCCTCAATATCTTCCAATAAATCTTTCCCAAATCAACTCCAAAAGATACCAATTTTTACAAAGAGATAGATACATGTGTTAGGAAGCTATCGTTTCAAGAATCACTTCATTCGGATGTCGGATGAACGAGTTATGGCCAACATGTTTATGTCCTTAATCATTCTGTACCTCTCTTGGAGAAATTGTCGTAACTTTTTATAAAAATGTCTGATTGAGTTAGTTATTAAACCATTTGAAAGTAGACTTCAATATCTATAACTTTCATGAAGAACATAAAGTGATATTCTGCCTTCAAAATGGTCAAAAATTGCAATTTACTTAAGATGACCCATGAATGTCCGTTTAACAGACATTGTCGGGGTTGGGAGTCCATTTTGACCGAGAAGGTCCGTTTAATGGACATCCATGTCCGTTTAATAGACATAGACTAGCTTAGGAGCCCTTTTTCACCTGAGAAGGTTCGTTTAATGGACCTAAAGTTTGTCTAATGGACATAGGGGTTCCCAAAACCCCTCCAAAGCCCTCCAATGCTTCCTACATCCAACATAACATCACATTCACTCATAATCTTCCTCATTTCACTTCTTCTAATGCAATAACACTTCTAAAACATTCAATTACCAATTTGGGTACATAAAACTCCCAAAATTCAACTCAAATTCATCACAACCACACACTCTCATCATTCACCATGATTGTCATGTTTAAACTTCCTATGCAGCATCTTCACTTATAATGCTCATATCTTTTCACTCCGATATCCTAAATTTACATACTTTATAGCGTCAGAAAGCTAAGAGGATCATCTATAACTTTTATTAAGACAACTTGATAAAAATCATCATAGATTAATACAGAATTTCTCCTGAAGTCAGAACACACATTTTACCCTTATGAAAAACTTGAAATTTATCCCAACTTCACTTTCTCTATTGCACATCATTAATAACAATTCAGCTACCAATTGGAATTCATCAAACTCTCAACCTCAATTCATTTGACTCTTCATATTCAATAGCATCATCATTTATAACATTCCTATGTGTCTTTTCCATAACATCCACTGATGTGAATATATATGTATATATATATACCAACCATTCATGCTCAACATTCATCATAGTCATCCATATGTCATCCATAATTCATTAACAACAAAATAACAATCTTACAAAAATTTAATGGCATTCCAAGCCACAATACAATAATATTCCAAAATCCCCAAATTACATAAGATATTTGAACGATGATTGCTCAAAATGCAATTACAGCTTTGTTTTACATAAATTTCTCCAAAATAAACAAAACATGCAAATTTGGATCTATGCCTTGATTCACTTTCACTCGATCTCTTGCTCATCACCTGAATAGGGAAAAGAGAGTGGGGGTAAGCTTTAAAACTCGTGGGTAACATGCTCATAATGAATAATAAGCAAAACTGTTCAAAAGTTCATTCTCATAGAAAATTCTTATTGAATTATAAAACACATGTTTCCAAAATTCTTGTCATGTAATTAAAATCACAACAACACAATTTATGCATTTTCAACTTGTTCACAATTCATAAACACATAAACACATCATAGATGGTTTGGGTAGATCCAAAACAGAACGTACTACACATTTCCCCTAAGGGTCCCAAACGCAATCCCACATAATGGTTTTGCGTAGCCGTGAACTTATGGGAGTCTGTGAGGGAGCTCCATGCCACTAGTGGGCAGGCGAAAGAAGCCTTTAGATAAGTGCACTTGACTTAACTTAGGGGACCACTATAAACCCACATAACATGTAATTAATGACTTGAAAACTAATTGCCCAAATGGCACATTTTTTAAAACTTGTCTTTCATGAGCATGAAATATTTCATATGCATATCTATCATCATTTCCCAATTCATCATCAAAATTCATACATCAAAACATATGGCAATCTCAGAAATCATTCAAAAGCAATAAAAGAAACATTTTTGATGTAATTAAAATAATTTTTCTTTCTTGATTTGAACAAAACATCAATAGCTTATTACTTAATTATAAACATGAAACCCACCTTGATTCCCTTGCTTGAAACTTTGCTAAAAAATGTCTATACCTTTGCTCCCCTTGCCTCTCTTGATTTTCTTCAATATTGACAAAAATCCCCAAATCAATAGGCATTCCAATTGAGAAACCCATAAGACATATTTATAAAATTAATCATAGAATCCTTAAATCTATACATTTCTTAAGCTATATGATCCAAAACTCTTTCAAAAATCCAACTAATAAAAAATTCTCTTACCTTGATCCTTCACCAAATGAAGAGTTTCTTGGCTTGAATGAGAGCTCTCTTCCTCTTCTTGCTTTTTCCTTCTTGAATAAACTTCAAAATCTCTCTTGAAAACCAAGAAATGGAGAAACCCTAGCTTTTTCTTCTTTTTCTCTCCTTTCTCTCTTTTTCATGCTTCTCTCTCTTTCTCTCTTTTCATTCACTTTTTTGACTCCATATGTAAGCCCACTCTTTTCTTCTCCCTTTAATACCATTAATGATTGAACAATGTCCATTTTGCCCTTACTTATATGCCTTGTAACTTAAATGCTTACGTGACTTGCCAATTTTGTCCCTTATGCAATCTTGTCACCTTAATTTAATTTAACCCATGTCATCTAACCTTACTCATATTAACATGCTAATTAACTCCACAAAATAGCATAATTAATCTATCAATACCTCAAAATTCATTTAAGTCATTGCCTAACTCCTTCCAAAAATCAAGACCTTTTTCTGATAATGTAATTGAAGGAATTTGATGACACCCCCTTCTAGAAAAATGTTCCTCATTGTCTCAATTTTCTAATGACATCAAAGTCATTCAATTTGGATCAGAAATTTGAAAGTTATATTTCAAACATTTCCAAAATGTTCTTATACTAAAACCATATTCTATGCTCAAATTCCATCCCGAAATTAAAATTCTTAGAGACTGAATTAGAACTCAATTTCATCAGACAATTTGTAGCACTATGCCTCTAGTTTACTTCAAATTAAAAATCACCTCATTCGGATAACTAGAGAAAAAGTTATGGCTAAAACATCGAAGCATACTTAGTGATCATGTTTCAAACTACATTTTTCAGCTTTTCACTTCCAACATTTTCACATATAATAGTTCTAACTTCTAAGAAACATTTGGGGTCCAACAGTAAATGTCACATGCAAGTTAAAAACTGATGAACCATATGTTTTAGCTTCTCAAGCTAAACAAGTTTACTATGCAAGAAATATTAAGGAGCTCAATTGGCAGGTCTTTGTCAAGACAAAGCCTTATGATTTGTATGATCTTCCTGATGATGATATAGGAGATGAGTCATGCCAAGAAAATGAAAATTTTGACTTTACACTTCACGAATCTACTTTAGAGGATGATACTTATACAATATCTTTGGATAGATCTGATCTAGATGCTGCAACTGTTGAAGGAAATTCGTTAAATATTGATACTATGAGTGCTGGAGAAGATGATGAAACTAATTGTGATGAAGATATTTTTATAGATGATGATGAAACAAATTCAGTAAGTGAAGATGAGGAAGGCGATGATGACAATGATTGAGCATTACCAAGAACTTTATTTTTAATTTTCAATAGGTTAAGAGGTTTGCTTAATATTTTGGAATAAGATTTTTATTATATTTCAACATTTAATTATTTTGATTTTTTTGATGAAATTTCAAAGTTAAGTAGACCACATATCTATGATATGTAAAATATTACTTTTGGATTAATTGTAAAGGTACTAAATTGTCACAATTCCCATTGCACTAGTGACATAAAAATAAATCATCACAGTTAATCTAAATAATAGTATCAATAAATTATTTTGTTACAACAAACCTCGTATCTATGACGAAATAATACTTAGGCACACAAAAATTGTCACTAAATTACAAATGGTAGTGACCATAGTTATAGTTTGGTGATTGTGACAATATTAAGTAGACACTAATTAATTGAATATTTATTGACAAAAGTTTTCATCACAACAAGTAAAATATTGTGTGATGATAAGAAAAAAATATTAGTGACCAAAATTTATTTTGTTACAGCAAATATAAAATATTAGTTACCAAAATATGTTTAGTCACAATTACAATTAATTCTCACCAAAATTATTTTGGCGCCAAATTTCATAGACTTTTAGTGACAAAACTTAGTGATAAAATAAATGTTAACACTAGTAATATATTAATAGTGACAATTTCACTGTGAAAGATACTAAATTGCCACAATTACCATTGTATTAGTGACAAAAATATAAATCATCACAGATAGTCGAAACAATAGTATCAACCAATTGTCTTGGCACTAAAAATATCGTATTTGTGGTGAAGAAATAGTTAGTCACAAAAATATTTTCACTAATAGAAAATATTAGTTATAACATATGTTTTGTCACAATTACAATTTATTCCAGCCAAAATTATTTTGGCTCCAAATTACATAAGCTTTTAATGACAAAACTAAGTGATAAAAGAAAATTGACACTATTAATATATTAATAGTGACAACTTAATTGTGGAAGGTACTAAATCGTCATAATTACTATTGTATTAGTGACAAAAAAAAATCATCACAGTTAATTCAAACAATAGTGTCAATCAATTGGCTTGTCATAAAAAAACCTCGTATTTGTGACGAAACAATAGTTAGTCACAAAAAATTGTCACTAAATGTCTTAACTCTTGTAGTGCTCAAAGCTCATCTGGCATTCATCACTCTAAATAAACTTCTGATTCTTCCTCAATAACCTAGTTAGTGGAGCAGCTATCATGGAGAATCCTTCCACAAACCTCCTATAATAACCTGCAGACCTAGAAATGTAACATCCCGTTACCGATGTGAGGGCATATCGGTAATTTGAGATGAGTGAACAGTGAGTGCATTCATAATTGA
>JANITW010000010.1:12016274-12028261 GCA_027564335.1 Erythroxylum williamsii | reverse complement strand
TTGGGTTTGCTCGTAGTGCACCCTTATTGTAGGATATGTATCGGAATGACCTACGGGCGTCCCGGTGTGTACCCTACAGTAAGGAGGCGCTACATTCACAATGCCTAAATATCATTGAAATTGAACCAACTCACATAAATAATTCTAACTTTCAAACTCAAATTGTGCAATGCATATTTTGTAAACCATTAACAAAACACACAAGACACAGCCAAAGCACAATGCAATTGTAATTTAGAGCAAAAACAAGCAACTTCAAACACACCAAAAATAAAAAATTGCAACTAAGGGTTAGATTAAGTCGAGTCAGTTCAGGTCGGAGTGAGTCTAGGAGAGTTAGGTTTGGATCTGGATCTGAAAAGTTGGAAATCCTGATCTGCAGACTACAATATGTCCAAGCAAGCAGCTGGACTGGAGAAGACAACTTGCAATAACTAGAGGACCAGAGGTGCGATGGCAATGGTAGTTGGAGAGAGCTGTAGGTAGTCCAACTAAAGGTTAATGCTTGCAATATGCAGTTGAGCAGGCGATCCAACAATGGAGACTAGACCGTGGCGCAATGGCAAGAAGTGGCGTGACTTGCAAGGCAGTGGTGGTCGGTGACTACTATGTTGTCTATGTGAGGGAGATTAGAGATGATGTTGGGCCTGGGAAACTAGGTAGAGAGGAGAGAGAGAGAGGGTAAAATGAGAGACAGACCACAACAGGTTAATTTTGTTAGTTTTTTTTCAAATCAGTCATTCAACTTCTTAAACTCTACAGTACCAATCAGTATTTGCCCATTATTTCAAATACAAACCAATACTGACTAGTACCATATGAAATCGTCGATATGATACCTTCCAGTATGTATTGACCGTATGGTACGAAATTCACTTCACTACTAATGAAGTGATATTAGAACCGTAACATTTTCTAGTCTATACCTACAATAACCACTTTTCTACTATAGTTGCTTTTAGATTTTTTTTTTTGGATTGTTTCTTTTCCGTAGATGTTTTTGCTTGCTCTTGTTGTTCATACAAAGCTCCAAGCTTCACCAACTCAAACTAATTCTTGTAATATTGGTAAGATTTTTTAAATTTTTAAGGGTTAAGAATTTGTAATTTTTAGGAGTTAGAAATTTGAATTAATATTGACCAAATAATAATCAAATTATTATTAATTAATAATAATTGCATTTAATTTAATTTAACTTAATTTTATTACAAATTTTAAATTAAGAATAATTTTAAGTTTATTAAATTAGACACAAAAGACTCACACCATCATATGGTGTACACGTGTTAATAAGCTCATTTAAAAATTAAAAATGAATAGACCTATACTACGTTAATTCTTCATTTATTTAAAATTATTTGAAAGTTTTTAAAAATATTATAATTTATTAAATTTTTTAAATATTAAAATATATGTAAAATTTGGTGAAGTGTTGAAATTTAGTGTCTGGAATCGCCAGGTCGATATGTCCGAGTGGTTAAGGAGACAGACTTCAAATCTATTGGGCTTCGCCCCCGCAGTTTCCAACCCTGCTGTCTGTCGATGATTGGTCTTATATTCAGTAACAGAAGTCCAACATTCTTTAATAAAGTTGAATCAGCAGAAAGCCCCAAAGTGTTGCCCTTATGTATGGTCGTGGGTGACCTACTAAGATTCCAACTCAAACCCAAATTATAATTTAATTTTATCTAAATTTTTATAATTAATTTTATTAAATTCAAACTTGATCGAGTCTAAGCACTTAATGATAGATACTTTCTTCACTTAATGATAGATACTTTCTTATAAAGATGGCCAATAATTAATTGTATTTTATTTTTAAAAAAAATTATTAGTTAAATTATATAATTTAATTCTAATAAAAATAATAAAGTAATTCAATAAATAATTCATATAAAATTGACAGTAAATTTACACTTGATTCGATCTCCTACTAACATTATAAAATTGGAAATTGGGTATTTTTATATTTCTTTTTTATTTCACGTTCGATCTAATATATGCAACCAAGTTGATGCCACGCTTTCCACTAAAATCTGTGAACTTTTGGGTTGATTTCCAACTAAGAGCTTCTTCTGGTAGGGTCAACTCCTCTTATTGAAACTTGTAGCTTTAATGCAAACAGGTACACATCTTTTTCACTTAACATGATTACAAAACATCTTTGCCTAAAACGTCATTTTGTTGGACCCATACGTGTATAAATTTTGAGAGTTCAGATCTCCTATCTAATGTTATGGTGTCTTATTGTGTCTAATAGATCTCAGTCATTTATTTATGTAGGTCTCGTGTAAATCTCGCGTGAATCCCGCAAAATAAATGACTGAGATTTCATGAAATAGAATAAAATAGGATAATATTAAACAGAGAATCTTGTCTCAAATTTTGGGCACATACTATCACTCTTTATCTAATAATACATATTATTCGGAATAATGGATACATAACTAAACCCCAATTAGGACAAATTAGTGAGATTTAAAGAAGTTGATCATATCTTGCAATATATTGAAGATCTCAGTCAGCTTGTTATGTTCATAGAAACATGATAATACTAATTAAACAATTATCCCCTCATTTTATATTATTGAGATTCCCCAAGAAGGTAAGTTGCTACAACTAAACATAGATCTGCAACAAGTTGAGCTCTGCCAGGACAGAGGACCCCTCTTTCCATTTTCTATCATCACTCTTTCATTTTTAATGCTACCGTCAATCTGCCTCTCTGAATTAACGTACCTAATCAGCAAGTATATTTAATTGGTAAATATGCTACTTTAATAAACTTTATGATGTTATTAACTGAGGATATTTGGAAGTTGCAAGAACCACAATTCACAAACATAGAAGATGATGAAGAGACTATTCTATTCTTGCATTTATGGATACATCCAATCCAACTTAAAACCCTTGAATCCCTGCTGTTTGTGTTTGGTTATTGCAACTACATATAACTTAATATCATTTCTGTCAACTTTCTTCATGTCCCTTAACTAGGCTTCTTCTTAGCCAATAACTTGTATTATCCATGTTAATTTCCTTTTGTTTTTCTTGAAAAACACACAACTCATGGTCCACTTTGGACTGGGAAGGCATGGGAGATGTGTAAGCGTATATCAGCTTGCCGGCATGGATTGCTTTTCCTATCATATTATAATTTTATTTCTCGAAAACGCCTACTCTTATTATATTTATATCAATAATACTAATGCTAATAACCAGCTAAGCTCAAAGGCTATGTGTACAACTACAACCCATACCCACTCGGAGCAGGTAGTACTTGGCCTCTCTTTAATCTATCTATAAAGACAACGGCCTTGGTTCGCAGCCAAGTGTCACCAACCCATTTCCCGGAAGAAGGCAAAACATTTTAGAAACTGATGAAGCGACGATCTTCATGTATGTCGAGGGTGTTTGACGGAGGAAAAATGATTACGCCTGTGAAAGCAACAGCTTTGTAAGAGCCTTCTCTTTCTCATGCTATCATCATCTGCAACGGCTCTTGTCTTTTAAGACCAATGCTCAGAATTATCGGTAGAAGATTCAGGCGGCTGTGCTCTCGTCTCCGGTGGCCAGTTCGCCGGAGGTTCAAGCCAAAAATTGTCATCAAGAACTTCGGAAACTTGGGTTCCATATCTCCAAATGGGACAACAAAACATGATTCCATCATTAACGGGTCTGCTGCAGTTCATCCGAAATCAGAGGACAAAAGGATAACAGTTGCAACTTTTAATGCTGCCCTGTTCTCAATGGCATCTGCAGTGCCTCAAGAAGTGAGGTTTTCGAGTTTCGGTGATGAAAATGAAGGTTCTGTGAGGAATAAAAGATCGATAGAAGGTAGTTTACGGACAAAGTCTGCAAATGATCGACCAAGGAGCATACTAAAGCAGTCTCCTCTGCATCCGAGTTCCATGACTGGGGATGATAATCTTACTAAACAGCAGAAGTTTGCTAAATCCAAGTTGAGGGTATCCATCAATTTGCCAGATAATGAGATATCATTGCTAAAAAGTAGGCAATTGAGCTATGCAGAAGATGAAAACGAGGGCAGCTCTTTAGGTAGCAATTCAGCTAGAATTCTCAAAGGAAAAGCTCCTGCAAGGTCACAAAGTGCGAGTTTTGTGAGAGATATGCGGGATGGTGTCGAGGAAGGGAGATGTGGGATTACTAGGACTGTACTTGAAGTGTTGAAAGAGTTGGACGCTGATGTATTGGCCCTGCAAGATGTGAAAGCGGAGGAGGAGAAAGCAATGAAGCCCCTCTCGGATCTAGCTGCTGCTCTGGGAATGGATTATGTGTTTGCCGAGAGCTGGGCTCCTGAATATGGAAATGCCATCTTGTCCAAGTGGCCAATTAAAAGATGGAAAGTGCAGAAGATCTTTGACGATACTGATTTCAGGTTTGTCTAAATTTGTCTCTCAGTTAATTTTGAACCCAGCAAGGCCTGCCTGTTTCTGATTCACTTTTGTTATATTTCATCCAACTGTTTTTATCCAGACATGAGTGTATGAAGCATGGGCCAAAAGTTTTGGAAAATAAAGAAAAGTTTCTGCTTTTCAACAGTCAGCAATAATCTCTCCAGCTAATACACATAAAGAATTGTCATGTACAGTAACTTTTAAGGATCTCAGCTGATGAAGGTCTGTCTGCATGAATGCATGTGGGCTAGAATAGTTGTATACAATCTCAAAACCTCCTGATCAGGCACTTCCTTATGTTTCTGTGTTCGTCTTTTTAGCCTGGCTGCATGTAGAGAAGAAATCCATTGCCTCTTTTTTTTTGTCTGTTGCTTTGTTTCATACTCTTATAAGCGAGCATTGCCAACAGTTTCTCAGAAAAGATTAACATTCAAGGCAAGATATATAAAATTAAGAATAGGAAAGAAAACAGATGTGAATTCAAGAATTAAAAAGAGCATGATTTGCTGAAAAGTATTCCATCCCTTTAGATTCTGGCCATTTAGGAGAGGGAGAATATTGACTTAAAAATCCCCAGAAAACTAGCACCCGGTATGGTTAAGTTTATCCTGCAAAAACCCTTAGAAGGCTCAAATTTTCTCATGTTTTGGATCTTCAAGATTTGATGGAAAAGAGACATTGGTTTCAGTTTCTTGCGTCAGGTGAGTTGTGGCATTGGTATAGCTGAAATGTAGGTATTCCATTTCATTAAATTATTAGGACAATTTAGCTGAAATTTTGAAAAGTCTACTCTCCTAATTATGTTAAAAATTAAAAGTATTAAAATATTTTACAAATTAAAAATTAATGAAAATTTTAAGGCTATATGTAACTTTAACTTAAAATTTTCTCTTTTTATTTTTTAAAGATATGCTATTTTGTCTCATTACCGGCTGTTTACTAAGAATATATAGTATAGTAGGTGATCATGCAGATCTTTTACTTAAGTGGCAGTTTCACAAGAATGAAATGGATTAGCGAAAACCAGTGACTTTGACCTACCAGTCTACCATCAATGTCACAATTAATCCCAACCAGAGTGCCAGAGCAACTAATTTGTTTTATGAAGTGCCAATCTACTTCCAGTAATAGCATCTTTTTGGGATTCTGGAAGACTTAACTGTCTTCAAATTAGGATATAAGTAATCACCACGTCAAATGCTCTGGTAGTTACGAAAATGATTGAGCAACAGAAAGAGACATGACACTCCATAACTGATTTCTCTCTGAATCCAGGAATATTCTCAAGGCCACAGTTGATGTGCCCCTTGTAGGAGAGATCAACTTTCACTGTACCCACCTTGATCATCTGGACGAGAATTGGAGGATGAAGCAAATAAATGCCATAATACAATCAAGTGATGGTCCCCATATCTTGGCAGGAGGGCTTAACTCTCTAGATGAAACCGATTATTCTGCTGAGAGATGGGCAGACATCGTTAAGGTAATCCTACAAGAAAGCCCAACCTTTTTCTTCTTTGTTGTCTTAACGCAATCTGAAACGACTATCATAATCATGTTGCAGTACTACGAAGAGATGGGAAAGCCAACACCCAAGGTTGAAGTGATGAAGTTTCTGAAGAGTAATCACTACGCAGATGCGAAGGACTTTGCAGGAGAATGCGAGTCAGTAGTCATGATAGCTAAAGGACAGGGTGAGAAAAATCATTCTGAACGCTGTAACTATGTTGCCTGTAGCTTTTAGTTTGTGTCATTAATTACATAAACACTTTTTTTTGTTTTCTTTTTACTTGAATGAAGATGTGCAAGGGACATGCAAGTATGGGACTCGGGTGGACTACATCCTGGCGTCCCCTAATTCACCTTACAAATTTATTCCAGGGTCCTACTCAGTGTTCTCTTCGAAAGGGACTTCTGATCACCATATTGTGAAAGTTGATGTAATCATGTCGAATCATAATGATCAAGAACATGTCCGTAGAAAGAGACGGCAACCTAAGCAGAAGGTTGTAAAGATAACCGACTCTTCCAAAGGTGTATGGAAATGGAAGGCAGATGATGAGAAGGATAAATTTCGATAATAATTTTCGTGTCCTTTTTCTTAACTATTTTGCTTTATCTTTTTGCTTCCTTCCATCTGTAAATCATTTACTTTCTGTAGAAAAAACTCACTTAGTTACAGCTTGAGATAGTGATAATTACTAGTTCGCTTGTGTGATGCAAATCAGCAAAGCTGAGAAACTTGAAATACAAGGAAGAGTGTCATGTAAAGAATACCTCGTATACTGTTGTACCAAGTGCTGATCTTGTTTTCATGAATCACAAGCATCATTTTCCAATTTGATTTCTTAAGATATGCTTAAGCTTTCAGTATTCCGTAAGAAAAGGATTACTCTCTGATATTGAACAACCTGAAAAGAACCTCTACTTTGCACTATCTTTCTGTTCACTATCTGCCTCTCCTGGAGTTCGTTATCGCATTCTTGTTGATAAATGATTAGAGGGCCGTTATACCAAATACAGATATCGTCATAACGAAAAGAAAAGTAATACACAAATCGATACCTTTCAAGTTCAGCATTTTAGCCTTCTGCAGCCAAGGTGAGAGTAACAAACTTTGAAGTTACCAGAAGAACATTAACAAGAGGAGCGAAAAATGAAAACAGCAACCATTGTTTTTTTTCCTCTTTCTCTCTTTTCCAGTTGTCAGAATTAGACACTTCTCGCCAAGAAGCGTGACAATGTTAAAGAAACCTGCTAAAATACTATCCTTATCGTTACCAAGCTTCTTTATGCACCAATTACCACTTGGATGTGCTTAAAAATCAGTCCTTTTGTTCCTAGCATCAAAAAAACCAGGAATTGTTAACTTTTGGCCCAAATCTAACGTTAAAAGACTTACAAGGGATAAAATTCAACTACCATGATCGGTCGGAATATAGGAAAGTTGTAGGTGGAAGATATTGTCCATGCACCAAACCAGTTCACAAGTTCCAGGTACTACTTTAATGTACACGGGGATAACACTGCAATCGAAAGTGGAAAAACTTTTTCCAGCGACAGAAATGATCAACTGACGGACGTTGTCTTGATCTTGAATGTTACATTACGACCCAAGGAACTGCAACCATTCGAGCTGGGAAGGATCCTTTATATAGCTGAGCTCACAAGACTGATGATTGTTAGATAGAAACTAGAAGCTTTGTTCATCAGTCTTATCAGTAATCACATCCATGGAGTGAATTAGTTTTGTTCATCAGTCTTATCAGTAATCACATCCATGGAGTGAATTACAAAATATACCAAAGGTCAAAAAGTATTGGATGCCAAAGAATGTCATCTAGATCTATGATTTCATGAATGAATTTTTGTTCTACGTATCTTTACAACAAGAATGCGATTCCTACTTCAGGAACCATGCAGTATGATTTAGAGAAAAAAGTCTGGTTGAGAGGAGAATCACAGGACGTATGAAACTATCTAGTGTCTGAACTTGACCCTTCTTGGTTGTTGTGAGAAGCGTGATCGCTTTCGAACGTATACGGATGGTAGCCTGCAGGACTAGAGAGCTGATCTGAGCCAATACTGCTGATCGATTTCTCAATGTCACGCCTCTCGGCTACAAGAGGAATTGGCCTTTCTGGGATGGTGGGAACTGATATCTCTGTTTCCAGCATTTTCACAACCTGATCCATTGTTGGCCTGGCATATAACTGAGGGTGAGAACAAAGAACAGCAATCAACACATACTTCTCCAGAACATCTTGTTCACCCAACTCTGGCATATCACCTTCAATAACATCTAAACTTCTTCCTTTTTTCACCAGTGACCATGCCCAATCAGTCAGAAGAGATGGCTGGTTGTCATGATCCATCACAAGTGCTTTTTTTCCGCTCAAAAGCTCAAGAAGCACAACACCAAAGCTATACACATCACTTCTATCAGTTAATTGCCCGTACAGAACATACTCAGGAGCAACATATCCCATAGTACCAGCTACTCTAGTACTCAAATGTGTCATTCCCTCCGGGGTAAACTTTGCCAGCCCAAAATCAGCTACCTTTGGCTCAAACCTCTCATCCAGAAGTATATTGCTGGCCTTAATATCTCGATGAATGATCCCTGGCTGAGCTCCATAATGCAAATAAGCCAACCCTCTGGCAGTCCCTAGCGCAATCTTCTGTCGACTGGGCCAGCTAAGTTTCTCCATCATAGACCCGAACAAGTGATCATACAAACTTCCATTCTTCATCAAATCACACACAATTATTCTTTGGTGACCTTCAAACGGAGTAGTGGCGATGCAATACCCTCTCAAAGCAACAAGATTGACATGCCTCACACTGGCTATCACTTCAACTTCATGTGCAAAACTGGCATCACCAGCAGCAGAACAATTCTTGAACCTTTTCAAAGCCACTTCCGACCCATCAGCCAACTCACCTCTATACACATTCCCATACCCTCCTCTCCCAATAATAAAATCCCTATTAAAATTCCTAGTTGCCTTCTTTATCTCCTCAAATGTGAACTTAACCAAAGTAGTACTTTCACTAATCGAATCCAACCCAGAACCTGTACCTGCCTCAACTCTGTCAATCTTACTATCCCTCCTCCTCTTCAAAACCTCATGTCTACGCCTCAAAAGCCAACACCCACCAATTCCCATCAACAGGCCAACACCACACACTATAGACAACACCAAGATCAAAACTTTTTTCTTCCTCTTCTTAGATCCACTTTTCGAAATAATATCAAGGAAAAATAAACACTTGACGGTACCCTTATCAGTAGGCCCGTACATATTCACAAACGCCGCCGCATAGATCGACGGATACCCCTGACAATCAGAGACGTTACCGACAGAAGGTCCTGTCAAGTACGAGGCTTGAAGCTTCGACAAGCTCGTAGTACAAGCTGCACAAGGAGAGTTGTTCTCAAGCGATTGGTTACAGTTTGCAACCACGTCGCTCAAAGTGGGGCTGGGGATCAAAGACTCGAACTGGGTTCGTGTGGTGATGTTCATGCAGCCCTGGGAGATCCAGCTGGTTTGGAACCCACAAGAGGAGCGAATGTCGAAGTTGGGAGAAACTTCGTCGAGGAGCTTCTGGTACGAGAGCCAACACGACTGTGACGAATTAAGTGGAGGCAAGAAATTGCCGGTGTTCTGAAGATACCGGGCTTCGACGAATCTTAGGCCTTGTTTGATGTACTGGCAAGCCTGAGAAGTGTCCGTGGTTGGTTTGTTGGAGCGAGCTGCGAGATTCCGTAGGGCGGTGAAGTCTAGCGGACATGGTGGTGTTGTGGTGTTCTGTGCCAGGATTGAGGTCGACAAGAGAGCTAAGAATGTGAAGATGAGAAGCTGCCGTAACAGTGTCATTGGAGATGCAGTACAGGCTAAGTTTGTTTCATCAAGTGCGTTTATTGTTTGACTTGCGAGAGTTTTAATCAAGACATGAGCTTTTAGTTTTAGCAGCAGCCGCAGCCACAGGGAGACGCAGTAATTTCGAAGGTGTTTCGTAACTGTTAGGATATGTCTTATTATTTAATTTTTTAATCAAAACATGAGCTTTTAGTTTTAGCAGCAGCCGCACGGAGACGCAGCTTTACAATTTTAAGACAAATTTCAAAGGTGATTTCTAACTGTGAAGATATATGTTATTATTTAATTTTGATATTTTTAATTATTAAATATTTAAGATAATGATTATAAATATAAATTATGAAGTCTTACTTAAATTGAATTTTTGAATAGTGTTATTGTACAAATAAAAGTTTATTTTGAATAAAGATTAAAGTGAATTAAGTTCTTTTTTGAAATATGGATAATATAAGATGACATGTAAGTTATCTTGTGTGAAGGTTTCTATATATAGAATTTTTCACTGCTACATGACTAAGTTCTTCCGAGGGACACATGTGAGTTATTAGGTGATTTTCTTCTTGGTGGATGTTCCCGTGAATCACTGCTGTATTGGTTTTATTGCGTGGTCACTGGATGTTGTCACTATTTTGCAAAAAAATACATGAGTGTTTTGATGAGATTTTTCTAATGAGTTTTGATCGTGAATGAAAGAGGAAAAGTGTGCAGTTTTGATCTGAATATTTTACTGCATTGAGGAAGGCTTACGTGAGGGACTTTGTGATGGTGTCTTGGTATTGGTTGATTGATTGTGTATGGAAAAAATCATGTTGTTGTGTGTTGCTAATATAGTGAGATAGTTGAAGGAGTGTTGTTATGTGGGTGATTTTTCTTGCCTATAATTTTCCATGTGCGTTATCTTGCTTCTATCACACACACGAGTGATTTGGTGAAGGTTTTGGCTGAGCGTTGATTGATGGTGTACGCGTAAATGGTAAAATCTTGATCTGATTATTTTGGTGAGTTGAGGGATTGTGTACGTGAGTTGAAGTAAAAGTGGTGTGTGTATGTATGTGACTCCTCATTTGGTTTAACAACGTGTGTACATGACAGTGTCGTGGGCTAAAGGACAGATTTTATGAGCTGTAGATTTTGTGATGGTGCACGTGTGACGCCTTTATACGTGACTCTCTCTTTGTCTTATTCTGGGTTGGTTGTTGGCGAATAAGTATATCACGTGATTGTGGAGTGTAGAAAATTTCAAAGGAGCAACAAATTGGTAGCTAATGTCATTAGTGAACAACTATTAGATTAATCTTCAGAAGAGCCGAAAACCTTTCAAGAAGTATTCTTGTATATCTCAAGTGTATTCAGTTTTCGTTTTTTATTATTTTAATCACTTGAATTATTTATTTAGTATTCTTTTATTAAAAGATTGAATGAGAAAATCCTCTGTTGAGGTTAGTACGAGGAAGTTTTATTATTGGGTGTGAAATTTTTTCAAGAATAGTGAGGACAAGGGATAATGTCAAGAGTTGAATAGTATCGACTCAATAAAGCCTTGTATAAAACTATTGTCATTAGTGAAAGAATTAAATTGGATCAGGGCTCCGCAGATGTAGATAAGATGTGTCGAACTGTGTTACCAATTTTTGGTTTTGATTTACTTAATTTTGTATTTATTTTTTGTTTTTGTTTGAAGGGAAGTTTCTTATTTCTGACAAAAATGTCAAAAAGAGGGAGATTATTAGGATATGTCTTATTATTTAATTTTAGCTTCTTTTATTAGATATTCAAGATAATGATTAAAAATATAAATGAAAAAGACTTACTTGAATTGATTCTTGGATAGTATTGTTGCACAAATAAAAGTCTATCTTGAATAAAGATTGGAGTGGATTACATTTCTTTTTGAAATATGGATAATGGAAGATGATATGTGAGTTATTTAGTGTAAAGGTTTCTATATCTAGAATTTTTTACTACTGCGTGACTAAGTTCTTTAAGGGACACTCATTAGTTATTGGGTGATTTTCTTCTAGGTGGATGTTGTCGTGAATCACTATTGTGTTGGTCTTATTGCGTGGGTCACTAGATGTTGTCTTTGTTTTGCAGAAAAATACGTGAGTAATCATCCAGAGTTCCAAACTGGAACAGTGTGGTCTCAGATCTACAACAGCAGAACAATATGTCAAACTGGAGATCC
>JANITW010000010.1:12005261-12016174 GCA_027564335.1 Erythroxylum williamsii | reverse complement strand
ATTAAATTATTCATATTTCATAGTAATTAATTTTAGTTAATTAAATATACAATATTCAATTAAATTATTCATAGTTCCTATTAGTAATTAATATATTAAATAATTATATAATATGAATTTAGTTGATAATAACTCAAGATTAAGGAAAAAAAGGAAAAACAAAAACTATTTTTTAGGGAACTTATGATTTTTGAAAAATGGAAGAAACTAAAAAAATAAAGAAAAAAATTCAAAAAAACACATTTTTTAGTAAATTTGAAAACATAAATAAAAATGAAAATAAAAATAGAAAGAAATGCATTAACATTCTTATTTCGAATTAGTTGACCCCTGCCCAGGACCCAGTTTTATAAAAAATAAAATAGCCAATAAAAAGGGTCTCATTATATTTCATTTTATTCTTTAGAAAAGTTATGATTATCATAAAGAGCAATAAAAAAGTCTCTATTTTAACTTTTTTTTAAATAAAAACTCACTCTTAATTATCATAAATAAAGACAAAAGGTAAAATAAAAACCTTTTTTATTTGCCCGTGTCTTATAAAACTGCAGGACCGGCCCTGCCTTTCTTAAGTAACCATCAACGATATTATCGGTTCTATAAGAACAGTGCAATACATGAAAAGTACACATCGTTTTGGTTCTCCTACAGCAAATAAGGGAAGAATACGACAAAAAAGCAAAAAAACTCTGTCTTGATTCTCGAAGGAACATTACACTTAGGATTCAAGGAATCAAACGCCAGCATATCCGCCGTCACACGTACAACCGGCAGTGCCATTGCTAGTATCTCCATGTTGTCGAGGTTTAGTGCTGATACAGCAACACACGAGACCTACCAACAACGTGAGACCCCAAGCTGAGGCTATAGCTTTTGCCCAGTTCGACGATATTTGCTCCTCCATCGATCTTTCTTCTTTCGATCGGTGACCCTTTTGCAGATGTCGATCCAACCTTCCCTTGGTCTCATTGTCTGTGAAGTTTATTGCTGTTGATCAGGACATTAGGATTCAGAAAATGGTAACAGTGTCAGGAATTATGTGATGCACATGGGCTGAGCTTAAAAGGGGCAAAAATAACATGGGGCAGCCTGGTGAATTTTAACCGCTGAGACCTCTGCTTCTGATCTTTGTAAAGCCACTATAAATTATGTTTCTGATTGAGACTTCTTCGTTGTTTTCTTTCTCTTTTAAATCAGAAGCTATTGCTTGAAGAGGAATGCTTATTTTGCGAGGAATGCTTATTTTGCTTTCCAGTTTTTAAAGATTGCAGACCAAATGACAATAAATTAAGAAAGTTATGAGCTTTAAATATTAGGACAGGAGGTTTTTAATGCGTTACACCTCGAAAGTTAATCTCTACAAGCAAATCACTGGCATTAAATATATGGATAAAACCATAAAGATTAAAGATATGATCAGACAGATGCAAAAGTTAAAATTCGCTTTTGTTTCTGATATCACGTTTTGACATGCACCAATTCTCCAGCCGCAATCACGCAACAAACTAGTCTTATCTGAAAGAAAATCATACACGAAATACAAGATTAATATCATGATAATCTACACAAATAATTAACCCTAGAATTGCAACATACTACATACAATAATTGGATTGATAAATGCCTGGAAATTGCGGAAACATTGAATCCATTATTGTTTTCTGTGAGGTGAAGCGAAAGCGACAAAGACGCAGAGGATTTACTACTGCTATTCCGAATCCTTAATCAGCAAAAGACGCATACAGTTTCAATGGGGCAACTGTATTTAAAAGTCGGCTAGCAGTAGGGCCTCCTGTGCTTTATAATACATGGGTCAAGCCTACCCATCATAGCAAGCCCATGAACACAGGCCTAATGACACGTTAATGAGAGAATTACAATTGACATCTAATTAATCGGGATTTGTACAAAATAATTTAAATTATGCTAGTCCACAATTATGATAAAATTCTATCAATTTTTGCCTATCACATGTATGTTATGAGGTGAGAGTTGCTTTTATGGCTAAAATCAAATTAGAGATTAATTGTGAAACAATGAGGAGTGAAAGTGGAACTCGGGAGAGACTAAGGATAAATTTTTTATTTAATTAATATTTTTAAATTTTTTCATTTTCTACCTAATATTAACTGAAATTTACTAACTGAAAAGGACCTGTTCGACTTAAAACAATAGTTCGGTAAAGAAACTTATTTTCTTTACCATTTTTCAATTAGTATGGTATGCATATATACTGAGTGACATCGAACAGAATAATACGCAAAACCATAATAATGCATATCCCAAAAAGGAGTCCATGTTCTCTTATTAAAAAAGTATGATCGCCGAGTGAAACTGAATATGATAAATCAACATGTGATATAGACAAACTAACGCAGCGAGGGGTGAACCAGTTGTTCCAGATTCTTCACTTAAGGCTCTCCTCTTAAAGGAGGTCTTGAATTCGAGTCACGTCAAAGGAGGGGAAATAGGCATGTTTCCTATTGATGATCCTCTAGCTTCCTGGGCAAAGCTCCTTGATCGGATCATTAACGAACGTCTCGCTTCCAGCGACAGTGTGGGAGTTGGAGCTGCTAAGGAACCTGAGGGCTGATGGGAACCTGATGCTGAGCAGAGGAGAGCCAGTGATCAATCATCAAGCTGAACAATCTAGAGTGTGTGAAGGCTCCTTGTGCGCAGAAGTGTACAGGCAACGTAGGAACCTGAGGGATCTTGGGGTTCTAGATTTACATCCTCTAGGCTCTTAGGGTGGGGTCGTAGGGGCTTAGAATTAGTCTGGCTAAGCCAGGATACCTAATGTAATCAAGAAAAAAAAAAAACTAACACAGCCCTTTTGAGAAACCCTAGAAACTAGAACCATTAAAGATGAACCTTTTGCAAACAGACGTTATCCTTCAGACAAGATGGGACTTATTATTCCATAAAGTTCGCAGTTTCATGAGCATAATAACATGAGACCTGACTGAGGCCAGACAGTAGCTTTAGCTGTTACTTATCATCATTTGGTTATTACAAAAGGCATAAAGAGATAGCATGATTGCAATCAACAAAGAGAATAAAATGGGGAATCTGCCCAAGAGTCAACAGGCACGGCTGAAGCACATAGTCAACCTGTATAAATTCAGTAATGAGTAAAGAAGGACAAACTGATAGAGAATGTCATCATGCTCATCAAATATTAGCTAACAAGACTGCTTTTGGTATTTACTTTCAGTTGTGGAAGAATTAGCCAAGTTGCTGGCAATACCAAGTGAATATATACAAACTCAAGCTTCTGCCAGTGATCGACTGGTTTCAATCTTGAGGTGTTTATAAGTAGAAATGTGGAAGAGAAGATGAAACAAATAGCTCTATTATATACAATCAATTGGAGTATAGCGTCAAATTTTATTTCCTCAAACACTTGCAGACTGGATTGTTACATGAACTCATTCTCACATCTAGCTGTTTGTTTCAACACAAAAAACGAACATAAGTGGCTACCATCCACTCTTTTCATTATTACAGAAGTTCTTTTCCAATTGTTCAACAAAGAAACATCATCGTAAATATAGAAGGAAACACCATAAATGCTTATCTGAAAAATGAGGAAAAGGATTGCAGGAAATGAAAGAGTGCAACACAGGAAGATGCATGACAATTGTACAATATCACAGAGAGTAAGAGCTAATAACAGTAAAGTATGCATATGCGTATATATATAGATAGCGGTGTCAATCGGACCAGGAACGCTCCATTCCCCTTCCATGGAGATGATTCCTCCATGACTTTGTTATTCTTAGCATGGAAGGACCTCTAGCTTCATTGGACGGAAGATAAAAAGAGCACCATGGAAATGGGAGAGAAGACAGTGCGCGAGCTGCCATTGTTGGAGACGCAAAGTGAACACGAGAACCGGTACAAAGTTGAGATCTGCAATCATGGTGTGGAAATGTAGAAGGGGACTCATATCTACACAACTGATTTGGTTGAGAGAGGTGGGAGAGAGGGTGATAGAAACACGAACATTCATATATCCACACACACACAAATAAACAAAATGCATGAGCATGAGATAATAAGCTTCTATATAATGTGATAATAAGGTGTACGCAAATACAGTAGAGAGTAGCCATCTTAGCTAAGCTTTTACATTCCCGCATGCACGATCCTTTCTTTAGTGTGCAGTTGCTGGCACACTTTCATAGGCAAGCCAAAAGAAACAAATGGACGGCAAAGACTAATGCATGTTGCTTCAAAGCTGGGGCAAAAAAGGGTCTTTTGGGTTCTTTCTTCTTCATCCCTTTTTAGTTCGGTTTCCCAAAAAGGACAAATGGTTAGTTTTTACTGCCCTTTTTTATCTCATTTGTGTTGGATTGGCATGTGGATGTGGAGGGCTTCTTGTTCAAAATCTCAACTTATCCCCAAAAAGGTTCTGACTAACTGAAGGTAATTAGGTTAAATTAATTCAACAATTTAGATTATGATCATAAAATTTAAACCTAGGCCGACATTGTTAGGCTGCTACTAGTGGAAGATGCAAGGTTGTGGAATAGACTCTTCCTGTCATCCGATCGGATGGCTCTTTCCAACCCGAGGACCACCGTGGCTATGTTCATAACATGAAGCATGTTCTTTCAATAGTGAAGACGGACCCACCCTGTCCGGTGACCAATAAACATTTGACACGTGTAGAAAGAATGTGGTCCCCCCTTGCACGCCCCTTATGAGTGGGAGCGGAAGGTGGTGGGTGGGAAGGGTGAGTCGAGAGTGACCTTTTCCTCGCGTGGAAGACAGTCAAAAAGTGGGGCTCACAACCATCTTTTTTTAATAAATATTCTAAAATCCCTTTCATATTAATGGGCTAAAATCGTAGGTGGGTTTGAATTGGGCTGACCCGGCCCAGCAAGAAATGGAGGAGTGGCCTAAGTCTCTTTGTACACTGAACCAAAGCCCTGTCTTAAACCCTAATCAAGGCAAACCAGAGGAGTCATTCTGAAAAACTTTTACATGGGGAATATTGTTGAAGGATCTTCAAGAAATGTGCTTTTAGCTTGTTTGTGTCGAAAGGGTTGATTCTGAATAAGTCACCAATGCATCGATCGAGGACAATTTTAGCATTTCTTAGACTCTTGACGAAGGCTTCACGACCTCCTCATCATGGCTTCACTCAGGTGCCTCACTTCTGGCCACTATCTCCATGCTCTGTTCCCAATCAATTCGGTAGATATTATGTTTGGAATATCCATCAAAAGTTTTACTTTTCCTCAAAACCCAACTTGGTTGTTGACCTCTTGTCGATCAATGATTGGTCACCTGAGTTGAAGAATGAGTTAGAGACCCTGAGCCCCACAGTGAACCACGAGATAGTTGTTTATGTTTTGAAGAAACTAGATAAAGACCCAGAAAAGGCATGGGATTTCTTTACTTGGGCTTCCCAGAGAGATGGGTTTAGAGCCAGTTCCCATTTGTATAGCTTGTTGCTCAGGAATTTAGTTAGGAAGGACTCTATGAAGAAATTTTGGATTGCTTTAACGAAAATGAAAGAGGAAGGATTTTACATTGACGAGGAAACTTATTTGACAATTTTGGGAATTTTAAAAAATGAAAAGATGATTAATGATTCGGTTGCTTTGTCACATTTCTACAAAAGGATGCTTCAAGAAAATGCTATGGAAGGTGTTGTCAAGAATGTAGTTAATAGTATTTTGGAGGTGGAGTGGAGCAATGAGGTTGAGCAAAAACTTAGGGATATGGGTATTGTGCTTACTGATAATTTTGTAATAAAGGTGACAAAGGAGCTTAGGCATTTTCCTTTAAAAGCTTTGAAATTTTTTAACTGGATTGGTAGCTGTGAAAGGTATGAGCACAATACTATCACGTACAATGCCATTGCTAGGATTCTAGGAAGGAGTGATTCAATTGAAGAGTTTTGGGGTATCATTAAAGAGATGAAAAGTTCTGGTCACGACATGGATATTGATACATACATAAAGATTTCAAGGCAGTTTCAGAAGAGCAGGTTGATGGAGAATGCTGTAAAGCTTTACGAATTTATGATGGATGGCCCATTTAAGCCCTCTGTTCAAGATTGTAGCATTCTCTTACGGAGCATTTCAGTTGGTGATAACCCAAATTTGGATTTAGTTTTCAGAGTTGCAAATAAATGTGAAGCAGCTGGGATTGACTTAAGTAAAGCTGTCTATGATGGAATTCATAGATCCCTGACTAGTGCAGGGGAGTTTGATAAAGCAGAAGAGATTATTAAGGTAATGAGAAATGCAGGGTTTGAACCTGACAACATCACATACAGTCAATTGATTTTTGGACTTTGTAAAGCGAGGAGATTGGAGGAAGCACGCAAGTTTCTGGACAACATGGAAGCAGATGGTTGTATTCCAGATGTTAAGACTTGGACCATTCTTATTCAGGGGCATTTTGCTTCAAATCAATTTGATCAGGCATTAATGTCTTTTGCCAAGATGATGGAGAGAAACTATACTGCTGATGCTGATTTGGCTGAGGTCATGTTAAATGGTTTCCTTGGTCAGAAAAGGATTGATAGTGCTTATACATTTCTTGTGGAGATGATAAATAAGATTGAATTAAGACCTTGGCAATCTTCTTATAAACTTCTCATTGGAAAGCTTATAGAAGTCAGGAAACTTGAAGAAGCCATGAATCTTCTTCAGTTGATGAAGAAACACGGATACCCACCTTTTGCCGAGCCAATTGTTCAGCACATAGCCAAGTTTGGGACGGTGGAGGATGCTAACAGTTTCTTGAAGGCATTGAGTGTAAAGCAATGTCCATCAGTCACAGCTTACTTTCATGTTTTCAAATCCTTCTTTCAGGAAGGTAGACATTCTGAGGCCAAAGATTTGTTGTATAAATGTCCTTATCATGTTCGTAAACATGATGAAATCTGCAAACTTTTTGGCTCTGTAAAGGCCACCAGACTACCAGTTGTTTAGGCCTGGGTAATTTGTTTTAGGTGAACTTCTTTTCTATGAAGTTGGTAAAGCACCATCAATCTTTCTTTTTTAGTTTTAAGTGGCCAACTTTGTTGGAATTATAAAAACATGGATATTGCATATTTGAATTATAATGTCATGTATATTACATATTTGAAGGTGAAATCATGTGGCGTAGAAACTACCAACCTTGGACTTTTAGGAACTTGTTTGAAGACTTGACGTTGTGGGCAACCATGGTATGAAAATGATACTAGTTTTGATGTTGTGACCAATCATTATAGCAGAACTTGATTTTCTACGGTCTTGGACCACTCGTAAGCGCACCGGTCCGTCGGCACGTAGACACAGGGATATGACCACTGGCTAACCCACACAGGGTAACCTCTTCATTCTAAACCACTCACTGGTTGAAGACATCGACTAACCAAAGTCGGATTGGAATTTTCTGGTGAGTTTTGATAGTGAATAGAAGAGGAAAAATGTGCAATTAAGGGAGGTTTACGTGAGAGAATTTGTGATGGTGTCTTGGTATTGGTTGATTGATTGTGTATGGAAAAATCACATTGCTTTGTGCTGCAAATATAGTGAGATAGCTAAAAAAGTGTTGCCGTGTGGGTGATTTTTCTTGTCTAAAATTTTCTATGTATATTATCTTGCTTCTATACCACACACACATGAGTGACCTAGTAAAGGTTTGGTTAGCGTTGATTGACGGTGTGTGCATAAATGGTGAAACCTTGATCTTAATATTTTGGTTATTTGAGGGATTGTGTATGTGTTTAAGTAAGAGTGATGTGTGTGTATGTGACTCCTCATCTAGTTCATCAACGTGTGTGCATGACAATGTCGTGGGTTAAAGGACAGATTTTGTGAGTTGCAAATTTCGTGATGGTGCATATGTGACTCCTTTATACGTGACTCTCTCTTTGTCTTGTTTTGGGTTGTTTGTTGGTGAATGATAGATCATATGGTAGTGAAGTGCAGAAAATTTCAAGGGAGCAGCAGATTAGTAGCTAGTGTCATTAGTGAACAACTAACAGATTAATCTTCAAAAGAGTCGAAAACTTTTCGAACAATTGTTTTTTTTTATCTCAAGTGTATTCAGTTTTCGTTCTTTATTATTTTAATCACTTAAGTTATTTGTTTATTATTCTTTTGTTAAAAGATTTATTAAGAATCTTTTGTTGAGGTTAATACGAAACGGTCGTATTAGTGGATGTAAAATTATTTCATGTATAACGAGGACGAGGGATACTGTCAAATGTTGAGTGGTGTTAGCTCAATAAAGCTTTGTATAAAATTATTGTCGTTAGTGAAAGAATTAAATTGAGTGAGGGTCATATAAATGTAAATAAAGTATGTCAAACTACTTTACTAAATTTTGATATTGATTTGTTTAATTTTGTATTTATTTTTTTATTTTTATTTAATAAAAAAATTAACAATTACTAATACAGTTATAAATAATTGCAACACAATATTACAGGAAGTTTGTGAAATTCTGCACCTTCTTTGTTTTTTTAACTAACTTTTTGTGAGCTCCAGCAGGCAGATTCCAGGAAGTTTAAAGAGTCAACGTGTGATTTTGTTGGTGAGTTTGGATTAAATGACTGTATTTGGGTAAAACACTTTTTCTGATGCCTTGTTTCAGTTCTTCCTTTAGCCTCTCTTTCTTCGTATAAAACTTGGTTATTTAAATGCTCCAAAGTTTAGTATTAATACTTAATCAAATGAGTAATGATTAGGACCTTTTTGTTTGTTACAAAAAATAATAAAGGAATTGCATGAAAAGGCATTTCTTTACAGTCAGCAATTGGGGGCTATCCATACCAGGAATGATCCAGGAACTAAGCGGGCTTCTAGAGTGGGATTCCCGACGACTTAGTCGTCTATATGAAAAGTAATTATAGTAGCATGTACGTATATGTTTTAAAGTAAATTCCAGAGTACTTAATAACTTTAAATTATAGCATATTTAATGAGTATATATTGCACCAAATTAAATCATAAGTTCGATTTAATAAATGTTAATTTGTCTTTGTTTTTAATTTCAATTGAGTTGTTACTAGACCTTTTAAATTAGACACCAAATAGTTATATTCTAAGGGACAGATCACTTATTCCCTCTCTGCTTTATAAGAATCCATCAATTCAATATATAAAGCTTGGGGTGTTTGTTTGGAGATAACCAGGAAAAAAAAGTATGATTATAGAATGAAAATTCATATTTAGTATCAATACACTTTCATTTTTTTATTTTCAATAATACTTTATTTTTTTTGAATGAGATTTATGATTAACAATATTTTATTTCTTGTTATTAATATATTCATTTTTATTCTTACTTTTATTATTCTGTATGAACTAAGTGTCCTCTAATATCTCTTCATTGATTAACAATATTTGTAATTTTACCGATATTTATGAGTTCTTTAATTTTCTTTTTCTCTTATAAAAAATAAGGTAACTAGACTATATATTTTATATATTTCCATATTAGAACTTCTTTTAATGATCTATGTATTTTCTTATTATTTCTTGTTAGATGATTTATTAATTAAATTAATAGAAGATTATAAATGGATCAATTTTTTTTTATTTTTAATAAAGAATGGAAATAGATGGACTTTCTATTGCTAGCCAAAGAAATCAACTTGAGAGTTTGTCAGAAAAGTCAAAATTCGTCTCAAAATTTCCTCCTTTTTCCACGTTTCTAAGGAGGAAAAAGACACCTATCCTTTACACGTCTGCAAGAATAAAAGACAAGCTTTGTCATGCCCCACTTCTGTACCTATTTCATTTTAAGGAACGTCATCATATTTCTTGCATTTAATATGTTTTACTATTAGTTAACCTAAAATATTTACCAAAAATATGTGTGAAAATCATAGCAGGTACGGTAGTTGGACTTCGGTGCGTAGTGCGCACATCTATTCAAGATTTGTTGAGATTATTCTGACCTGGAGTCTAACGACGATAGGCCTTTCCATTTCGTTGAAATTCGAAACAAAATTATACTAATGGTTTATCCAATTATTTTAATGAAAACTATCATTTAGTTGAATATTAAAAGTCTATAAGACTATTCTAAAAGCCACTTTGTTAACTAAATCGACAAATTTTTAGTAAAACGTAGTTATTTTTAGTTATCAATACTATAAAATATTTTTATAATGAATGCAATTCACAAAAGAATTATATCTTTTATCTTAAAACTTTTATATTCACATTAAAAATAAAATAATAATAAGTAAAAGATACTCATTACTCTCTCAATCAATATTATGAATATTGTATCGGTATTAATACCGAATTTGATTATAATACAGTACTGTGTCAGTATTATTTCGGGTAATTTTTTTAATTTATAAATAGTCTTAAAAAATTTTTAAATTAAAAATAATCCTTCAATATATTATACTGTATAATTTATAATTTTATATCAACCATATCACAAAAAATTATAATAATAGAAATTTGAAGTAACAACAATCTATTTATTTCTATTAATATTACTTTCCGTATATTTGACATATAAATATTTACTACAATTAATATGAAAAAAGATTATGTAATCATCATACAAATATAAAATTAAGGAGAATATAAAATACTTAAAATGTTACAATTTTATCATATAATAAATAATATTACATCAAAATATCAAATAAAAAGAATAATAAATATCCATGACTCTCTAAATATTATAATTTGCAACAACTATTTGTGTCAAGGAAGTAACTAATTAGAAGTGAAACATGAAATTAAAATATTTACAGTTATATTTATATTGTATATATAGAATTTAACATATACATTAAATATAAGTGAAATTAAAAGAAGAGGAGAGATGAAAATATCAAACTTCGTTCAATTAAATTGTAACACCCAAATACCCCCTGGGAGGATACATAGATGCCACCCAAGACAGGACAAACAACTCAAAACGTTTCACAC
>JANITW010000010.1:11981058-11998114 GCA_027564335.1 Erythroxylum williamsii | reverse complement strand
ATTAATTATATTTTAATTGATTAATTAATTAATTAATTACTATATTTTAATTAATGAATGAATTATATTTTAATTAATTATATTGTAATGAATTATAATGTACTTAATTAATTAATATTATTATTTTAATTAATTATATTGTAATTAATTAGTATTAAAAATATTTTTAAAAAATGAGTCTATACTAAGGAATGCGTTTCATTTCTCTACTAAATGAGAGATACGGAGGATTCCCCTAAAGTTGGATATCAAACCATTACTCCTATAATTATAATCAATAATCAACCACTCATTTTTCATTTCATATCCATTAACCATTTCCTAAACCCTTAAATTTAAAATTGTCAATTTGAATACAAAATCGATAATTGGAGTTGTGAAATTTTTTCTCCTTTTTTTTTCCTAAAAGGTAAAGAAAACATAAAACATTATGCATTTTACTGTTTGTCATCAATTAAAAATTATTTGATTGGAGGAGGTTTTTCGGAATCAATGCCATCAACTCAAATAATCTTATCTTTCCCAGTTTGGAAGAAGGAACGATAAGGAGTTAGAATATCAAGTTCTTGTTAGAGTGTTCTAATGTTGTGTCACTTAATTTTATTCACAAATTTATATTAATTCTATTTAAATATATGTTGATGAATTTTAATAAAATAGAGTACCAACTGGTTACTCTCAAAAGCTAAAAAATAAGAAACAAGAGATAAGTGAGGGGGTGATGGGTTAGACAGGAGATGATTGTACCAATAATCATTTGATCTTACTTGCTTGTCACGATACAGACACTAAATGATTGTCGGTGCAATGATGATACTAATCATATTGAAGCCCAACATACGAGTGTGTTGTTTACGTGTTAACTTTTCAAATTATACCATGGTATTCCGACTCTTCTTTTTTTATTAGATCTAGGAGAAGAAAACATTAAAATAGTGGATCATACATAGTTAGGGGTCAAATCTGAACCACATATTAATGGACAAAACAAGGTTGATAAATCACGCAATTGGCCTCGGAAGGCTGGGACTGGACAGAAAGAGCCGGAAGCTGGCAATTAAATCAGCCAGTAATCTTCGTTTTCCAAGCTTGTTAAATACCCCTTCCTGTTTAAAATAAAAGTCGTTTTAAAGATATGCATATTTATTAAAAAAGTTAATAAAATATTTGATATACTCTTCTTAATTACATGTTGAATTATCTTAAAAATGTAATCTGTGTAATTAAGATGTGAGAGAAACTAAAAAGTAATTTTAGAAATAAAATTATAAACATGCATGCATGAAAAATCATGAACAACACTTATTTTAAATAATTAAAATCCTTCCAAAAATAACTTTTATTTTGATATGGGAGGGAGTAGAAGACTCTATATGTTTCGTTCTTGCCTTTTTGAGATATGAAGGGAGTGATATTATATATAACCTTTTTTTAATAAAAAATTATTTCTACAATTTAAATTAATATAATTTTATAATTATCAAAAACTAACTCTACTGGTCACTCACGCTTATCCTCAACATAACATACTCCTTAAAGTTAAACCATCCTTGTCAATGCTTCAATTATATAATTATATGTTGATTGCATTGTTGTTACGGATAAATATATTTTAAGTCCTTTAATTTAATATCATTTTTAATTTTAACCTCTTAATTACAATAATTATTCAGATAGCGAGTGGGGAACTAGGCTCTTTGGGCAGGCGCACCCTTCTTGAGGTGCCGTGTGAGGTTTGTGGTTTCGTGATCAAATTGGCAACTATACCAATAATATTGATATAACGTCAACTCTCTTATTTCACATGTTTAAATACCAATAAAAGAGTCAAGAGAATTTTAGCTGAATAACTTATTAAAGCAAAATCCACACGAGAAGCCTGCCAAGCTCTCCTTTCCGAGTCGGATGTTGTTGACCGCAAATCTGTATGTGATCAATTTTGGTGAAGTTCAGATGTCCACGTCTGCAAACAACAGATAACGAACGTTTTGACACGTAACTGAACAGTGAACACTGCGTGCTTTGTTGAACAGAAGTTACTGTTTGGATAGAATTATATTAGTAGATTTTTTATTAGTAAAATTTTTTAGAAGAGTTTTTTAATAAAATAGTTGACTGTTTGCTTACTAATTAAAAATAATTTTTTTGAAAGAGTTTCATACAGTTATAAAAATAAAAATATTAATATTAATATTTATTTTATTTTATTTTGTACTAAAAATTATTTAAAGTATATTAAATAAATATTAAATAATATGCAAAGCCCAATATATTAATTGTTATTATATAATTTTAAACCATATGAAACATAAATAAAATATACATAACTAATATAAAAATAAATATTAAAATATATCAAAAAAGTCAAATAATATTTTATAAATATCAAAATAAGCGTGAAGATAAATTGATAAGTATTATGAAAATTATATAAAACATAAGGACTAAAAAATAGGCTCATTAATTGTTTTGAAAAATTTATCTCAAAAAGTACTTTTTTGAAAAACTTAAAATTTAAATTTCTTAAAATTTTGTATTTTGGTTGTCAAAAAAACTATATCTACTAAAAAAAATAAAAAATGCTTTTTCTATTTTACAATTAAACTGTCATTTAAAAAAAAGATTTTGTAGTGAAAAAAGTGCTTATTCGTTATCCTAAAGTTGAACCAAAGAGGTACTTAGATTTATTCTTGTTCTTATACATTAAAAACATAACGAGTTTTATGCATTTTATATTAAAATACAATGGATTAATTCCTAGGAAGTTGTATAAATTCTTTTTAGAAATTAATCATAAATTTAAAACAGTCATATTAAAATTACATTATTTTGAACAAAATACAAAATTTAAACATATGATAACTAAACTGTGTAATAACTAATTAAATAATATTATAAAAGAGTACATAACATTTTCTAAAATATAATAATTCAAATTAAATCAGTAAATAGATACATACTAGTATTGAGAAATATATCTTAACAAAATTTATTTCTAACGTACCTATGATAAATAAATAAATATAAATTATTTATACCTAAATTAATCTCATTTTTAATTGATTTTTTTATTGTACACCTATAAAGAAGATGTTAGGTTAAACTTATCTTACAAAATCTTAAAACATATTATTGTATGATAATCGAATACCATAATAACAATAACTCCACCCAATATAAATGCTACTAATATACGAGATGTTGGGAAGTTTAATAATACACAATGCAGTCTTATTTTTAATTAATATAAAAACTATTTTCGAAATATGATAAATGAATCCGAATTTGTTATATTTTAGTTTGAGTTCACTTTTTACCTTATTTAAAAACTAATAAGTATGATTGTGATTAATTTACAATGGTCAAATACAAAACAATCACAATAATAATAAAAATAGTAGAAAAAGAGAAATAAAATCAACTAGTTTTACTTTGTTACAGGTGAATGACCCACTAGTTGATTGACCATCGATTGACCCATCAACCATCTGACGGTTTAACTGATTGTACACTGTCCATTATATAACTTTTTAAATTTTGTTCGGTTAGTCTATCAAAATCATTTAAAAGTTCAAATTCCAATTGTTTTCACTTTCAGATATAAAATATACTTATTTAACCTAAAAAATGACTCAAAACTATTTCAAATTTTGTTTGAATATAATTTTTTAATATTAAAAATATTTTTTCTCTTAATTGTGAAATGATTTATACATGCAAGAGACCATGCAATGTTTGAATCCCTAATTTATTAAAATGATTAACATAAAATTATAAGAAGAATTATTATGATTTTTTAGATCATGATGTGCATCATTTGTTCTTATTCTAAAAATTTCACTTGAATATCTTTTAAATTCTTTAAGTTGTATATGTATTGATTATCTTTTATGTATTGTTTAATTATATTACAATTAAACTATTAATATACCCGATGTACAAAGCTTCCTGTTTTACGAAGATTTAAGAAGAGGGTTATAATATACGCAGCTTTATTTTGATATTTTTGCACAGAGTCTGTTTCTGTAACTTAAACCTCTTGCTTTATATTATAATTAAACTATTAATATCACAAAATAAAATATGTCATGTTATCATCAATTTCATTTGGTTCAATAAATGTTTTATCTACATTTTATCTATTTCCATAATTATTATGGTAATCTTAGTTACTTGCTCGAGGGTTGATCGTATAAAGTCATGATATTATAATTACCTTGAAAATCATTGTAAAGAAGGTATAATTGTAGAGTTGTTGTATGGTTGTTAGACAAGGTTAGGTGTTTGATTGAAAGTCTAAGAGGTGTTGGAAAGTGGGTTGGATCTGCTTTGATTGGTGAAGTGCGAATGAAGTATGTGTAAGACTTGGAACATATTATTACATTGGAAGTAGTGATTATGTTGTAAATTGCAAAAAATTGATAGTAGTTGTAGAAATGACCTTGTTGGATTCGCATCAAGCAATTCAATGTGCTTAAGACCGCACCTCACGTCAGAAGACATGCACCTTTCATGTTTTCGATGTCAAAGATTTTCTGCCTAATATTTTTCTATTTTATTCTATCTTATGAAATTTCAGTCATTTATTTTATAGAATTTACGCGAGATTTATATAAGACTCACATAAATAAATAGCTGAGACTCATTAGACATAATAAGATACTATAATATTGGACAAAAAATTTAGACTCTCTTATTAAGATACAACTTGTCGTGGATTTATGCAAAACCACACCTTAACCATACAATTAGAAACAGAGTTTTTTAACTTGGATATTGTCGATAAAAACATTTGTTTTTCATTATAATAAATGTTCCAAAATTCCTATTGGACCGTGAATTTTTAAAAAAGGTCAAAGAAAAGATTGTAGTTGTACTATTCTAGAATTAGAATTCCAAGTTTTGGTTGCTGCCCACTAACCAAGTATAAGCATAAAGCAAACACATAACAGTAGAGCTTTTCAAAAAAGGTTTTGTGTCGATGATTACATAAATATTTATGATGGCTTGTCAAGACCAACAAGAGCTATCTCTGACCAACGTACGCATAACCCTTCATGTTGTGTCGTGGATAAGATGACGAACCTCTTACTCTTTTCCGGGATCTTTTAATTTTACCATGTACTCGTCTGTTTTCTTTCACTGGTTTCATGTCTGCTGTCGACTTGTTAATTATTCAAAGCATTAAATAGTGGGAAAGAACCAATCTTTGGACCGGTTTTGAAAAGCCTGCGACTGTCCAGACGCTTTAAAGAGAAGCCGCTAATTTACGTCCACTTCCAGCTTCCCCTTCTTCTCCTTCTCTGCCATATTGTCTCTGAGATTTTTCAGCTTCTCCCGAATTCTTTGTTCCCCGTTACAGGACCCCCTGTCTTTCTCTTCTTACCTGTCACGATTAACGTAAATGTTCATTCAATGCCACTGAGCTTTCACTACACGGGTTTTCGTGAATCGGCCGTATGAAAATTTAGAGCGAGTCCTTTTGGTGTCTTCTTTCTTTCTTTGCCTTGGAAGACAGTCCTTTGTTTTGGTTCTTAATCCTGTTCTTTCGTCTTAATGTCCTGACGTTGTCTCCTCCCCCGCTGCCTGTTGTTTCAGTTTTTGCCTTCTTTACTTGTTATCGTGGCCTTTATTTTTCCTTTCTTTATATATCCATTCTTCCCTGTAACTTTCTGTATCTGGATTCATTTCCTATTAGACGAACTCTTGTTTTACCTCGGATTTCAAATTCATCTGGTTGTTGTTCTTTTTAACCACGCGTTGTGTACTCGTGATTCGTCCTAGACTCCTAGTACGCGTATTGGCTTTGTGTTTTATCATCAATTCTCTTGTGTTCTCGTCCGCTGGAGAAACAAAGAATATACTGAACTTGTCAAATTCGGGATAAGATACTAATTTCTCTGTTATCCACAAAAGTTTTCTTCTTACCTATCAATTTCACTCTGTTTTCCAAAATCTTCAAACAATACAGTGCGGAAGGCAAATCGGGCTTGGTTGGTTTGATGAATTTTAAAGAAATGGAGAAGAAGACAGATGTAAGTTCTCCGGTTGGGGTGCTTGAAGAATTCTTTAGAAGCGAAGATTCTGAAAATTGGTCGTCCAAGGAACCAACATCGGACATTGATACACAGAAAGATCCAAAACCCACTTCGCTTTGGCGTGGATTCGCCCAATTACTAAGAAACAAATCAAAGAAATCAGCAGCTACGTCGCATCCGCTTAATGCTTTCAAGCTCTCTGTGAGAAGAAGTCGTAGTATGAGAGAAGCCTTTGGTATGATACCGAACCTTTTCCTGAACACCAATGGCGACAGTTTAAAGGCTCCCAGAAAGAGTTTTACTCTCCCTGAGCTGGAATCTGCAACTAACAATTTCAGCCAAGGTTTGTATTAATTCCTTGTTTCTTGCTTGATTGAAATTATCGACTAATTTCAATAATAGAACTCTAAAGGTATAATGGGAAGAGCTGAAGACTGAAGTAGAATGTAAAATGATTTGTGTGTAGGAAATTTGATAGGAAAAGGTGGGTATGCTGAGGTTTATAGGGGATACCTGCAAAGTGGGAAGCTTGTAGCTGTAAAAAGGTTAACACGGGGAACAACAGATGAAAAAGTGGGGGACTTCCTATCTGAGGTGGGGATTATGGCCCATGTAACTCACCGTAATACAATTAAGTTGATTGGATATGGGATCGACGGAGGAATGCACATTGTTCTTGAATATCTGCCTCGTGGGAGCTTAGCTTCCCTGCTTTATGGTCGGTTTGTTGCTTTTCGGGTTGTCTTTTCTTGAGATGTGAAGGTGCCTATTTCAATCAAATCCCATTTGTTTTATTGACAAGTGTCCAGTTATACAGGTTCCAAAGAGACATTAAATTGGAGTATCAGGTATAAGATTGCTCTGGGGACTGCTCAGGGTTTACTGTACCTTCATGAAGGTTGCCAGAGAAGAATAATACACAGGGACATCAAGGCTGCAAATATCTTGCTTACTGAGGACTTTGAGCCTAAGGTATCCTTAATCATGCCAACCAAAGCTCTTCCTTTTAATAGATTAAACGTAAATTGCTTCTTTTTGATTCCTTTCTTGATAGATGTTACCCTCTTCTGTTCAATATGGCTCTGAGTCAGAGCAGATTCATTACTTTTATCAGTAGATATTGACAGAGATTTGTCATAGATTTGTGATTTTGGGCTGGCGAAGTGGCTACCGGAGCATTGGACCCACCATACTGTTTCCAAGTTTGAAGGCACATTCGGGTTTGTATAGCTCCCTGGGACTAACCCGTTCTCTGTTTTTAAGTATCTGAGGTTAATCATTTAGTTCTCTCTGTCAGCTATCTTGCTCCTGAATACTTGATGCATGGAATAGTTGATCAAAAAACTGATGTTTTTGCCTTTGGAGTACTGCTACTGGAACTAGTCACCGGACGCCGAGCTCTGGATTATTCACAGCAAAGTCTTGTCTTGTGGGTATGATTAGTACAATAATATGATTACTCCCAAAAAAAAAGAACGCTTACTAATGTCCTGTGGCTTAGGCTCTAAACTCAGGTTTTGAACTTGTCAGGCAAAGCCCTTACTAAAGAAGAACGAGATTATGGAACTTGTTGATCCTACTCTCGCCAAGGACTACGATGCTCGGCAATTGAATCTTGTGCTGTTGACTGCTTCTTTATGCATACAACGGTCTTCCATCCGACGACCGCAAATGAGTCAGGTACAGAAAAGAAACTTTGGTACCCAATCTCATAGCCTAGTTATTAGAGATGATGTTATGTGCAAGGAAGAACTTGTTTTGAGCAGTGTGGTTGATTGCATTTGCATTTGGAACCTAATGACAGGTTACTGAGATTCTGAATGGCAATCTAAGTTCCTTGAAGACGGTGAAGAAAAGCAAAATATCATTCTTCCGAAAAGCTTTAGAAGAAGACATCCTTTTTGCAGGACAATACAAATCACTCAAAAAGAATTAAACTTGTATCAATTTGGCTGAAACTGATTGGTGGATTTAGATTCCAAGAGCAACCATCTAAGCTGCAGTTGCTCCGTGCAGCTGGCTGTTAGTAAACCGGTCTGGTAATCAACTCTTCGTTGGTTAAGCTTAACTCACAGTATGATGCAAGTGCCTAATTAAAAGTTAGCATGAAGGACATGGATGATACTCTGCCAATACATGCTGCAAAAAGTGGGAATGCAGATAAAAGGAAGAACTGGGTATATAAGTTTTTTTAATGATATTCCACCGCCATTAATCTTCAGTTGCGCACCGAGGTAAATACGCTTTAGTAGCATGGTGTTCATCAAAGAGTGTCTGTATATATATACATGTATTCCTGTTACTGAAGAGTTTGGCAAGAGTATGTATTCTTCCAGCACACCACACCAGAATGAAGAAGAACTACATGAAGGAAGGAAGCTAAGGGCAAGTGTTTTGGGCAATCCTATGGTGATTCCTCCACTGAAATGCCTAATCTGCCTCCTCCCTCAACTGAATTAGCAGTGGAAGCAATAGTTAGCTAGGAATTTGTATGAAAGCTCAGAGATGATTATGTAGAAGAATTAATGTACAGTGTAAAAATGTTGCAGGCATTCCAAGGCCCTCACTGACTTATTAATTAATTAATACCATTGTTAATTTGATAATGAACATATCTATACTTTAATCATCCTATGATTGAAGGACCTTGGCCTGTAACCAATGTTGTAATGAACTATCTTATTCTTCTATTTGGGCCTGTTATCTGTCAGGGTTGAGTAAATCATCTCATATTAAAACGTCCATAAAATATTTTTAATTGCATAATAAATTGATATTAGATTTAATTTTTAAAATAATTTAAAATATTAAATAGTGACTTAATTTAATTGTCAAGTTCCAGCCAATAGCAAATTGAAAATGAAAAGACGAGAAAAGAAAGCAAGAGAAAGGGAAAGAACAGAAGATTTTAAAGCAAGTAAACAAGGAGAGAGAGAGAGAGAGAGAGGGATGAAAACCAGAGAAAAGATAATTAAAAGGGCCAAGTACAGAGAAAGGAACTGCTGCCACTACACACAGCTACTCCATAGATAAGCTTCAGCTCTCTTCTCGATTCAAAACTAACTGAAACCCAACCTTCGGATTTCGGCCTCTTTCGGACTGCGATCGAGTGTCATTGGATGTTATATCCGATCGTCGACTTCGATCGGCGATGCTCGGCGGCCGATGCAGGAGGCGGCGGTTGCGGGGGTGGAGAAGAGGCCTCGTGTTGTAAGTCGCGGCCGGTTGTTTTTCTTCTTGTTGATGTAGCTGTGGTTGATGGGAGTTTAGGAGAAGAAGGTTGATAAATGAAAAAAGGAAAGAGCAGAAATAACGGCTTGTTGCCGAATTCACTGAGGATTATATCTTCTTGCCTTAAAACCGTCTCCACTAATGCTACCACCACGGTTCGCTCGGCGAGTGCCTCCGTTGCTTCTTCAATTTCCTCTTCTGCTGAGGATCGTAAAGATCAGGTTCTTTTTCGTCATTTCTTTTTTCATTTTCTGAAATTTTGGTTTGCCTCAAATTGGCTACCTAGAAGTTGGATTATAATGTGAGGTTAGTTTTCTTCCAGAGGCTTGAGTTGTGTGGTGAAAGAATGAATGGGAATATTTGCTTATGCTATCATTTGTTTTATACATCAGTTACTCGTTGTTTCGAGTGCTATCCTGTGATTGTCCGGAAATCTTATAATTGCCTACCCTTTTGGGCTTTTTTGTCTAGTTTGAATGATGTTGGTCTGGAAATGAAATTGTCTCTGCTCGAGTGCTTGTCATGTTTTGCTTAGGTTTAAGAAGTTTGAACTAGCGCCTTAATATAGTAGAACGTTATTTCAAGTGAGAGGTTGTTAATCAGGCTTCTTAATTAGTCGACATTGGGTAGTCCTCTGCTACTGTTTATGAATTGGAAGCATTTTGTTCTGTTTTTATAGTTCTCATTTTTAGGAAAACATTCACATGCTAGTGCTACCTCTATGCAAACAAATTGTTGATTCTAATGTATTTTCTGAATCATGATCCTTTGTATTTGTGGAACACGGGGGATTCTAGGTTCTGTGGCTTTTAATCTGCTTCTGCATTTTCATTGTTCTGTAAGTTTATGTTTATCTGGATCTAGATTTGAGAGTTTATTGGTGAACAGGTAACATGGGCTGGGTTTGACAAGCTGGATTTAAGTTCATCTGTTTGGAAGCATGTTCTCCTACTTGGTTATCAGAATGGATTTCAAGTGCTTGATGTGGAGGATGCATCCAATTTCATGGAATTGGTTTCAAAGCGTGATGGTCCAGTTTCATTTTTACAGATGCAACCCCTCCCTTCTAAGTCTGATGGACATGAAGGATTCATATCTTTGCATCCTTTACTATTGGTTGTTGCAGGGGATGATACAACTGGCTTAAACTTTGATCAAAATCTTAGTCATCAAAGTGGATTGGGAAGAGATAGTAATATTGACTCTCAGTCAGGAAGCATGGTTAATTCACCTACTTCTGTTCGATTTTATTCTCTTCGCTCACACTGTTATGTGCATGTCCTAAGATTCCGTTCAGCTGTGCTTTTGGTTAGATGCAGTCCTCACATTGTAGCTGTGGGTCTGGCGACTCAAGTAATTGACTGCTTGTACAGATACTTTACTTTTCGTCGAATTATGCGCTCTATTTTTTGTGAGCTACACTATTTTGAAATTGAGTTCTACATGAGATGATTATTTTCTGGCTGGTATCATTGAACTTTGAATTTCACATTGACTCAAATATAATTACGGATTTCTCTCTCTTTCATAGATACTTTCTACCCTTTGCCTTCGTATTGAAATTTTAATTTTCAAATGGATGAATTTTCTGTTTTGGATTATCAGTTTGACAGAAGACTTATTTCTTAGCTTTAAAAAACTCTGCTACATGCAGAACTGCTACATCTAGAAGATGAAAGTTTAATGTCTATCCATTTGAAGATTATGGAATTACCATATATGCCATAATCATATTCTTAACATTTGATGACAGATATATTGCATTGATGCTGTCACACTTGAGAATAAATTCAGTGTTCTTACATATCCTGTTCCCCATTTGGCTGGGCAAGGAACAACTGGAGTTAATGTAGGTTATGGTCCGATGACAGTGGGTCCTAGGTGGTTAGCTTATGCCTCCAATGGTCCATGTCTGTCAAACACTAGCCGCTTAAATCCACAAAACTTTTCTTCTTCTCCAAGTGTGAGTCCATCAACATCGCCTGGTGGCAACAGTCTGGTAGCTCGTTATGCAGTGGAGTCTAGTAAGCAGTTGGCTGCTGGAATCATTAATCTGGGGGACATGGGATACAGAACTTTTTCAAAATATTGTCAAGAATTGCTTCCTGACGGATCTAATTCCCCGGTATCGTCAAATTCTGGCTGGAAAGTTGGCAGACTTCCTGGAACGGACATGGATAATGCTGGGGTGGTAAGGTTTCTCTTTTTAACTTTTCAAATCGTCAAAAGACTGCGTCATGTTAACTGATTATAGCTGGTTGAGTTATTTACATAGCTGGTTGAGTTATTTACCGATCCTTTTTTCTTTGTCCCATGTTATTTACTTACTGATATGGGCACATATTTGACATAATTAAAAGTTGATAGTTACAATTCTGTATAGCATAATAGATGGTAGTGGTGATAATTTGATGACAGCATTTTATTTCATTCAAATGCTGGACCTGTGGCTTCATCCAAAGGTTTTGTATGTTCTGGATGAATTCATTGAATGCTGTATTGGTTTGCCTTATACTCTTCATACTTTGAATTGAATTTCTGATCAACTTAAAATTTTAACCTTTTAAATAAAAAACAATTTCTTGGCCTATATTTGTTCCAAACTTCCAATGATCTAATAATACCAATGGTTATCCAGTTCCATTTCATATTTTAGACAGAAGGTTCCCTTTTTTCAAACAAATTCAATTTTGAATGGATGTAAAAATAAAAGAAGTCCTCTAACAAATCCAAAATATTTTGTCTTGCATAGATTATGGATTAGAAGTTTAACGTTTCCTAATTAAAATCACTCCAAATAAGCTTTTGGCCAAATGGTAATTTATTTTAGTCTCTGGTTGTTTTTTAAGATTTTTCTGTTGAAGCGTCTTTAGCAAGAAGATGTCAATACTCAAATATTTGTTATTATGCATTTCTCGTCATTTTAGGCCTTCTTCTCCCTATCAAAATTTGGTATCTTTTTCTCATTCTATCGTGATTTTGTAGGTTGTTGTCAAGGATTTTGTGTCCCGAGCTGTCATTTCCCAATTCAAGGCTCACACCAGTCCCATATCTGCACTATGTTTTGACCGCAGTGGAACACTTTTGGTTACAGCTTCAGTTTATGGGAATAACATAAATATATTCCGAATTATGCCATCTCGCGTACAGAGTGGACGCAATGTTGAAAACTATGACTGGGATGCTTCCTATGCGCATCTCTATAGACTGCATCGTGGAATAACATCAGCTGTAAGGATGGAATTTACCTATTACCAGTTTTCTTCTTTAGCATTCTATATTTTTTATTCTGACTTTTGTACACGTTGTTTTTATTTTATCTGATAGCTGATTCAGGACATATGCTTTAGTCACTACAGTCAGTGGATTGGTATTGTTTCATCTAAAGGAACCTGCCATGTTTTCGTATTATCTCCTTTTGGTGGTGATGCTGGATTCCAGTCATTTAATTCAATGGGTGAAGATCCCTCTCTATTTCCAGTTCTATCTTTGCCGTGGTGGTCTACTTCATCTTACACAATCACTCACTGTCCTTTGCCAACTTCACCTTCACCTCCACCTCCACCTCCAGTTTCACTTTCAGTTGTTAGCAGGATAAAGTACAGTAGTTTTGGATGGCTTAATATTGTTGGCAATGCCACTGGAAGTGCTACAGGAAAGGTTTTTGTCCCATCTGGAGCAGTTGCTGCCATGTTTCATAATTCTGTATCCCAAAACAATCTTCATGTTAATTCACGGGTCAAAGCTTTAGAGTATTTGTTAGTTTACACCCCATCAGGTCATGTAGTTCAACATGAGCTTCTTCCTTCAGTTGGGCCAGAACCAGTTGAAGGTTCAAGAGTCCGGTCATCTTCATATGTGCATATTCAAGAGGATGACCTGAAGGTCAAAGTTGAACCTGTTCAATGGTGGGATGTGTGTAGAAGATCAGATTGGCCAGAAAGAGAGGAATGCATGTTTGGCAGTACAAATGGACATGAAGCAGCTGAAATAAATCAAGGTGATTTAGGCAGTGAAGATAGTCTCACCATAGAATTCCTGGATGTCAATTATGATGTCAGTGAAAAGAAGACAGGAAAAGCTTGCTCTGTAAAGTCCCATGATGGATTCCATTGCTATCTATCTAATGCAGAGGTACAGATTAGCTCCGGGAGGTTGCCAATATGGCAAAAATCTAAGGTACTTACTCAAGGTGCAATTTATATTAGTTATATAATTTATGCTCTTTAGTTTTTTGACTGTGATTTATTTTCTTCATTGTTCTAGATAAGTTTCTATGTGATGGATTTGCCGTGGATTGACAGTGATGGTGATGGAGAATTGGAAATTGAAAAGGTTCCAGGCCATGAAATTGAAATAAAGCAGAAGCAGTTATTGCCAGTTTTTGACCATTTTCATAACCTCAAAACAGGCTTGCTTGACAGGTGACAAAACTGCCATCTTTCGTACTGCTGTGATCTTAGATTATTTATTGTGAAATTTTGGAAATGAATAGGGTCTATTTTTTACTGAAATTGAGGATAAATTTCTGGAATTGCTAATAAGTTACTGGAAACTTGTATTAAACTAATTTGGCTATTTGCTGCTTCATGATGTCCACAGATTATAATTGCCTTCACTTGAGTTTCTATTTTGTTTTATTTTTAGTAACATATAGAAGTGTTTTCCTACTGCTCACTCTACTTGTTCCCTACCTCTTCAGGTTGTTCAAAACTCTAATTCAATAAATTGTTGAACGAATAACATCACTGAATTCCTTTATTTCATGGCCTTGAAATGGATGTTGTGTGTGATCATGTGCTAGTTTGGTGAATCATTGGTTGCTAAATTTAGGTTTGGCCTGGACAACCTGTAGTCTTACTTCTTGTCCTTTTAGTGTTACGCTTGCTGATTGCTTCTTGTGTATTATATCTAGAGGCCTTTCGGGGCTAAATTGTGCTCATTCATCATCGGAGCTGTTCCAAGCTGAAGGCAAGCCAACACAGGAGACTATTATTTGTCACTCAAAGCCGGCATCACTTAGCTCAACAGAAAGTTCTGAGTGCGGTAAGACTGACGTTTGTCTATGAATTACTTTGTTCTGTTTACTTATGATATAATTCTGTCAGTTCGTTTATTTGATTTTACTTGAATTTTATTTGTGCTCGTCACTTTTTCCCAAAAAGACCACCAAAAGAAACTTGTACCTGTTCTCCCATCTCTCCACAATTCTTGGCACAGCTTGTCCTCAGTAGATATAGAATCCATCCTTATTATGCTCATCCTTTGGTTATTCCATATGACAATTAGGGCCCAGAAAATAAAATTCTCTCTTTTGTTTCCTTCCGTTAGTTCCTCAGTACATCTTAATGCTTATCTACCTTATTCTGGTACTGTTCTTTCCTAAAATCTATAATTTGTTTATTAATAATAGGTTCATCAAGAAGAATTGAACATCTGTTTGATTTGGATCAAATAAATTGCGAGAAACCTTGCATGCCAGCTTGCCAGACTATGAATGGCCACTACCAGGAAACAAAAGGGTTTATGGTTGTCGAGTCAAATACCTTGAATCAGACTTCATTCAGTTTCTTTTCTTCCCGACTTCAGCACCCAAAGAACATGAATGCTGACAATGCAAACTGTAGCGAGATTGGGTTGCCAGGATCAGACAGCTACTTGCCATCTGGTGGAAGAACTTTGCCTGAAGAATCTCCAATCTCGAACATACATAGCAATAATGGTGTCTCAATGTTAGTGGCTGATAACTATGGAAGAGATGCCAATGTCCCCAAGTTGGAAACAGAGAACCCTGTAAACCTGGGGCTCTATTTTAGGGAGGGCCACTGTAAGGCAGGGGACCTTGGTGGATGCCGCAAGTCGACTGAGGTTATGTCTGATGATGTGGACGGCAGCATTAGCTATTGTGAGAAAGAAAAACCTGACGAAGAGGGGGAAAGTAATGAGTTTCTTGGTGGTGTGTTTCCCTTCTCTGATGAAGGTAGAAATCTGATGAATACTTGTGCTAATAATTTTTCCCATTTAACTTAGTTGTTGGAATTCTTCTGATACCAATACTTGTGCATGCGTGAGTTTTTGGCAGTTTGATCTTCCACATTACAAATGAAACTGTAACCTTTTGGAGCTCACCACTCGTCAACATCAAAAGGGTGTGGGGCGCTGGATATATATTCGTGATGATTTAGAGCAAAGGACGACATAAGAAGGATGTCCATGGAGTGGAAAATGAAGTAGTGTTGCAGTTGTATGCCAACTTCTCTTCCGCTCTCTCTCTCTCTCTCTCTCTCAATCATGTACATTTTGTAGATAGAAGAATTTAACTGTGGGGCAGCATGTGAAGATTAAAACTAGAATGGACTCAGATTTGCATCCCATCCTGAAACTCTGTTAAGCTGTCTGTCTGTACAGGTGAAGTCAACTGAACGAGTACTTTCCAAGTTGTATAACATTATTTGTCTGGTTTTCCGTGGTAAGGGAAAAGGGAAAAAGGAAAAGAAAAAAATTGGAATATGAAACAGAGCTCATATTGTGCCATAGCTTGTGTCTAGTTGCTTGAATGTGTAAATATGTTTCTATATCTTATTTGCCATTTCCTTTTGATATCTTGCCTTCCGTTCAAGTACATGCGCAAGAAAGGCAGGTGGAATGTGAGCGGGACACCATATTCGATCGAAGGCTAAACTAATGCGTAGTTTTTTCTGTGCGTGCTGCTTAATGCTTGCGTTAATGCAAAGAACTTGGAATGTAGTGAATGCTGAAGTCAGTTGCCGGTTGGCATAAAGTTGATGAGTACTAACGTCAGAAAACACATTCTTCAATCGCAGAGCGCAAGTGAGTTAATAAGTGGTTCTATTGATTTAAGTGAAGTTATGAGTTTAAATTGTCTTCATGTATGCAATCGATTAAAGTTTGAGGTTAGAGTTTTGTCTCCCGTAAAGGATCTATCTAGCTCGAGTGAGAATTAGTCTGAATATGGATGATTTAAAAATATCTTCCTATTATTGAGACCCTCCTAAAATACTTCGTAAATAACTTAAAAAAAGAGACACATTCTTGAGTCTTGCCTAACCTTTCCTAGCCGCAGGCAACCTTATCAAATCTGAAATACTTTTTGACATTGTCATTTCGTTACATCATCTGATTGCAGATTGTCTTTGGTGAGTGGCGATGTGGTGTTTATATCAGTGCCTGGGCTTACGGGAGTGGATTGGTCGCCAAAACCAATACGTTTCACGTAGAGTTGGCAATGGGCTATCATAAGTCCTACGAGAATCAATTAATTCTCATTCATGAACGATGTTTGTGAATTTTTATAATTGAAATCTAAAAGAGGAGTTACGTGGTTTTACTTTTATTTTTTATTTTTCTGTTGCAGTGTTTTGTTTCTATTTTTAATTTTTAGTTTTTATTTTTCTTTTAAATAAAAACAAAAACTTGTTTGGTTGATAATATTAATGTAGTTGTATTTTTATCACCGATAATAATAACATTTTAGATAAAATTTAAAGATAAATTATTTTTAATTAAATAAATTTATTTAATTTCTTATGTAATTTTTATTAACAAATTATTAATAAAATTATATTATTATAATAAGATAAATAATTTAAAATTTGTTTATAAACTAATATTTATTTGAAATATATTTTAATTATTAAATCAAATTTTATTTGAATATTTTTAATTTAATTATATATACTTCAATTATAAAAATAAAATAAAATAATTCATAATTTTATGGATAATTAATTTTAATTTATTAAATATATAAATATAATGTTGAATTA